>APFE031402173.1:159998-183616 GCA_000404065.3 Pinus taeda | reverse complement strand
TCATTTCTTCTTTCTCTGGGGTTTGGTCCTAGCGCATATCCTCTTCTTTTGATTTTTCTTGATCCTTTTCTTCCTCCTCCTCATACTCTATGGAAAATAATTTCTTCTCAGCACACTTATTACCTTTAGTGCATTTGCTATCACAATTGTAACAAAGCCCTTTTCTTCTTTTCTCTTCCAATTGTTGTGGTGTAACCCTTGTAGGTTGTGGAAGGCTAGGAGAAACAACACTTCCCTTATTATAGTTGTGAGGGGTAGACTTCCTTGTTGCCATGATTTTACTTTCCACTATGTAACAAAGCCCTTTTACTCTTTCCAATTGTTGTGGTGTTGCACTAAAGAAGGTGTTGCTCTTTGTATCCTCATAATGTGCTATCATTTCATCTGTAAAAATTGACCACGTAACAAGTTTTTTATGAGAACAAAGCCCTTTATACGATAAAAATTGATCTGGTTCTAATTATGAAGATGCAATACATACCTTTTGTAACAGTGGTACACCATGTAGATTAAAATATTACTCCATCTAAAGTATCCAATTTACCGGATCCTTTCCATCAAACTTCCTCATCTTGCTTTTTCTTGATTTTAAGAGCTTGATCTTGAAACGACTGTAACTCTGTAGTTTCGGATCTTTAATTTCTGAAATTGTGACCTGCAGTAGCCCTCTACGTCCTATTTCCAATGCCACTAGTCTGATCGAATTTAGATTCTCCAAGAAAGAGTTATGCACAATCTCCCAAGATGACCTGATTATATACCTTTGTAGATGAGTGAACTTGTATGAAATGCCACGTCACTGTTTTGACCTTAGGATCTTAAAAATATAAATAGGAAACTACAGTCCATCCTGTTTTTGTAAATTCTTAGAAAATTTCAATCTGATGCTCAAAGAAAAAGTTATGACAATTTTCCCCAGGTCACCTGTTTGGAATGTAATTCAAGAGTCTGAAAAAGACCAACTTCCTCAGATCATATCTCTGTAAATATTGTGTAAAAATCTTTGAAATTTAAACCTGAGATTCAACGTGATTTCCTCTCAAATGGGGTTTTTTTGTACTGACTGAAACATCGCAAAAAAAATTTATAGCGCAAATTCCACGATGACCTGTTTAGAGAAGCAAAACGCTAGAATCCAAAGCTCTGATACCAAATGTTATGAAACCATCTCACAAGAATATAGAAAAGATAGATCAATGCATTAGAAATAAGCCTCTTTGAGGGAGCAACCTCCTTTACATTACACAAGTGAATAATTCTTGGATGATACAAATGAAAATACCTCCTTTCTATATATAGGAGTCTAAGGGGTCATAATGTAATTAGAGCCGACATAACAATAATAATGTAAGGGAAGAATAATAACAATAGTGGGCTTCTATGGGGCACAATAGTAACAATATGGGGAGTACATGGGTACAACAATATAATAAGGAGGTTGTACTAATAACAATAAGGGGTTACACTAGTAGTATAGGAGCCTAATAACCAAGCAAGGAGGAGAGTTGGTGACAGTGTCCGCTCAAGCTAAACTAAAGAAGGAAATACTAGATGAAGTAATATCCTTTAAACAGTTATGCGAGTGTTGTACTCCATGTTTGGCACCACGCATAAGGCAGTCATCCATCTCAACAGATAGTAGTGGCAATGTGCTATAAGAGCACATATCTCGATGAAATTTCATGATGATGTTAATTAAATGCAAACATGGAATACGAGATACAAGGGAGCCCCACTTCACTTTTCTAAGATGATGAAGGGCAGTGCAGTTAAGTTGAACGCATGTATGCAGAGTCAGATCCGGAACTATGAAGAGCTTCTGCCTCTCAACAATGGTATACAAGGTTCCTATGCAAGTGTATTCAATGTTGTAATTATGATTTAGGTTTGGCGTTATGGCTCAGGTGTTGTACTTGATGGCAACTAACAAAATTCTGTTCAGGCTCTCAAAATAATGGAAAACAAGGGATTCATAGGTGCACCATTAAAAAGGTGCGGACCCGCAGGTACACCGACCAAGAAGTGCAGTCATACCCATAGATGCTCCATTCAGAAGGTGCGGTCCCCCAGTTCAGTCACTCCATTGCAGAGAAGCACGCTCACGTGGGGTTTCTTATGTTTGGCCCTTGGTATTTACCCCATCATTTTTGATCGTATGGTTTTGGTCCGTGGTTTTGGCATCTAAAATATTAAACCTAGGTTTTGGATACCTTGTATTGTTTTTCTATGGTTTTGATCCATGGTTTGAATAAGGGCTTTCCTATAAAAAGGAAAGGAGATCTCTTGGCTAGATAGTTATGAAAATTGAATATCTTAAGATCTGAAAATCTGGGTAATCGGTTCTAAAGGCTAGATCTAAATTAAGGTGAAATTGAAGGCGAATCTATTGATAGGTTGTGATCTCTCCGGCGCATGATCAGATCTGTGGATTTGACTATTTGTGGCGCATTGGAGGACTGTTAATTTGGCCATAATCAGAGGTTCGCAGGTGATCCACGGCATGAGTGCTGGGGTCCGCAGTGCAGGAGAAGGCGCAGGTGTGGGGATTGTCAGAGCAGTAGAAGGCGCAGGTGTGAGGAATATAGCTGAGAAGAAGGCACAGTGCGGAGGTACGCAGAGAAACAGAAGTACCAGGTGCGGAGGTACACTATCAGACAGACAGTGCAGGTGCAGATCTGCGCAGAGGTACGCAGTATAGCAGAAGGAGTAGGTGCGGAGGTATGCAAAGCAGTAGAAGGATCAGTTGTGAATCTACGCAGTTTAGACACAGAAGGACTGCAAATATTCGCACGTTTCTATTGGTGAAGTTGCGAACTTTTCTTGAAATATTTGTTGGCTGCCTTTTATCTATTGCTGAAGAGTTCTGGGTTTAGATTACTGGTATTGCTATTCTGGTTACTGCATTCTGAAAAGTTATTGGTTGATTGCTTGGTTGATTATAAAAGGAGATTGGGTGATTCATATGTACTTGTTGATTATTTGATGTTCATGGATCCAGTTTCAAAATTTATGAAACGTGGTCCTTAAAGAAGTAGAAGAGCAAAGGGGGTTGTAGCTCCCTTCTAGGAGAGACTGGAAAATGGGAGAGGGTTGTAGCTCTCTGCAAGTTGCAGCCTGCGTACTGGTAAAGGACTGCACCAATACAAAATCATTGTAAAAGAAGTTTCTAATTAAAAGAAGATAGAGACATATTGCAGCAAGTGGTTTTCACTCACATTGGGTTTCCACCTTATATCTGGTGTTCCTTGGTGTGATTATATGTTTTTCTTGTTCTTGCTCATTATTATATGGTACTGACATACAAACTAATGATCAATATCTAAAGAATAAATTAAATTATAAATCTGGAAGATATATTGAAAAGAATTCGATAATACTGATTCACCCCCCCTCTCAGTATTATTTCCAACAATTGGTATCAGAGCAGGTCCTTCTGAAGAAGCTTGATCGCTTGAAGGAAGTTCTATCATTATGAGCAACTACGAGAGGGAAGCATCAATTAGGCCACAGATTTTTGATGGGATAAACTTTGTATATTGGAAGGTAAGAGTTACTGCCTATCTTCAATCTCTTGGTACAGAAGTCTGGGATATCATAGACATAGGGTATGATTTTCCATCAGCAACTCCTATAGATCTAACTGAGAAGAAGAAATATGAGAAAAATGCAAAGGCAGTCAGTACTCTTCTAGGATGTCTATCTCAATCAGAATTCATGAAGGTTATGCAGTTTAAATCCGCAAAGGAAATATGGGACAAGATTGTTCTGAGCTATGAAGGAGATGATCAGGTAAAGTGAGCAAAACTTCAAACCCTCAGAATTCAGTATGAAAATCTCAGAATGTACAATGATGAAAGTGTGGCTAACTATTTTCTTCATGCAGATGAGATTGTTAATTGTATGAAAAATTTGGGTGAAGAAATAAAAGAGGCTGTTGTGGTTGAAAAAGTTCTAAGATCTTTGTCCCCTAGGTTTGAATCTAAAGTTTCTGCAATAGAAGAAAAAGAGAATCTACAAAACCTTAAAATCTCACAGTTGCACGGGATTCTAACTACTTATGAAATGTGGAAAGGAGGTCCATCAGACAGGAGAGAAGCTGCCTTTAAGGCTTCAGGAAAAGGAGAGTACTATGAGTCAGGACACGTGTCAGAAGAAGAAGAAGAATCAAATTTTGTCAGAAATCTTCAACGGGGTACTAGAAGATTCAGAGGTAAGTTACCTTTCAAATGTTTTTCTTGTGGAAGAGTAGGTCACTATGCTGCCAAATGTCATCATAAGGATAAGATTGACAAAGGGAAAGAACCTCTTAGATGGAACAAGAAACAGAATGCAAATAAGAAAAGATATTACACTCATGAAGATAGTGATGGATTTTCAAATAGTGATGAAGATGAACGAGGTAATAATTATAAACTTTTAATGGCTTTTGAAGATGATGACTACATGGATGCTATAGATGAAGAAGGGTTTTACGAAGAAATTTCTGAACTCAAAGTCTGTTTAGAAGAGAAAAATATGATTATTGATTCTCTGCAATGTCAACTGGCTGAAAGGGAAAAGCATCATGAAAAATTGGAATGTGAAATTGTTGGTCATACAAATGAGATTGAGAAAACAAAAGCTCTTAATCTTAAATTTGTTAAAGGATCTAAAACTCTGGATGATATTATCAATGTGCAGCGTTCTCCACTAATCAAAATAGGTCTAGGATATAATGGAGAAGCATCACAAGCATCCACTTCCAAAAGTTATCTTAATGGAGCAAGGAGGAGCAAGCAAAGGCCTAATAGAAATTATCAGGTAAATCAGGGACAACTTACCTCAAGAATGAACAAAGAATATCAAGAAAATTGAGGGCAATCTACTTTAAGGATAAATAGAAGCCACAATCAGCCACAAGTAAAATCTTCTCAATATGCCTCAAGAATGGATGACAATAGAAACTACAATCATTTGGCGGGTAGATTTGATAATCGCATAAGTTTCTTCAATGGTCAATGTTTCTTTTGCCATAACTTTGGTCACAAAGCAGCTCAATGTGTTTCCTATAAGACAATCATGACTAGAGAAGCTCAAAAACAAAGAAGTATGACTGGAATTACGAAAAGGACCTATAACAACTTTTCGGCCCTTGAAAATGAAATTGAATGTTCTATTTGTAATAACTTCGGTCATGAAGATTCTGAATGCAGGAGCAGGTTTCGGCAGACAGAGGAACAAGCCTTAAGCACCAAAACATGGAGAATAAAGGAACCACAACCAGAAAGATGTGGGATAGCTTTTTACGTAGAAGGACAGGAAAATCTATGGTACATCGACAGTGGATGTTCAAAGCATATGACAGGTGATAAAGAAAAACGTGAATCATATACTGCTTTATAAAAGGGAAAGAAAGTTTCTTTTGGAAATGATACCCCTGTAGCCATAAAAGGAAAAGGCACTGCTCAGTTGAAAGAAAAGGTCAAAGCTAGAAATGTTTTGTATGTTGATGGCTTGAAGCATAATCTATTGAGTGTCAGTCAGATGTGCGATCAAGGAACCGAGGTAATATTTCGATCAAATGGATGTAGTGTTCGTGATCTTGATATAGGAAAAACAGTGATCAAAGGAAGAAGAACTCCAAATAACCTATACATATTTGAAGAAGGACAACAACAATGTTATTTGGGCAAGGATGATGAACATTAGTTATGGCACCGGAGGTTGGGGCATCTAAGCTTTTCACCAATAAGGAAAGCATGCAAATACCAAGTAGTTCGTGGTCTTTTAGATATCAAAATTCCAGACAACACCATATGCAAATCATGTCAGTTTGGTAAGCAAACCAAAACTAACTTCCCTAAGAAGGAAGGATCAGCCAGCAGGAATCTTGAACTAGTCCATACAAATGTATGTGGGCTATTTAGGACAAGGTCACCTCTAGGAGAAGAATATATTATTCATTGACAACTTCTCCAGGATGGTTTGGTTGGGACTTATGAAACACAAGGACAAAGCATTCGAAAAATTTAAATCTTTCAAAGCCTTGGCTGAAAACGAATCAGATCACAAAATTAAGTGCCTCAGGTCTGACAGAGGTGGGGAATTTTCCTCAAATGAATTTTTCGATTTCTATGAAGAACATGGAATAAGAAGGGAATTCTCTATAGCTAGGACTCCTTAGCAAAATGGAGTGGTGGAAAGGATGAACAGAACTATTCAACAAATGGCTCGTGCTATGCTTGATGAGTCTAGAACTCCTGCAACCTTCTGGGGTGAAGCTGCATTTGCTGTGGTTGTTATTCTCAGCAAAACAAATGTTTGAGTGAGCAACACTCAAAATCCTCATGAACTCTGATATGGTGAGACTCCTTCGGTAAAGCACTTCAAACTTTTTGGAAGCAAATGCTATATTAAGAATAATGATGAACAGCTTGGCAAACTTGAACCTAGAGCGGATGAAGGCATTCTCCTTGGTTATTCTCCCCACAGCAAAGCATATAAGTGTTACAATAAAAGAATTGGAAGAATTGTTGACAACATTGATGTAGTGGTTGATGAAGAAGGATACATTCCTAGGCAAGTAAATTATGAAAATATCGAAGAGGATGAAGACTACCCTCAAAATCAGACTGATGATGAAGAAGAAACCTATGAAGAAGAAACCAATGAGGAGCCAAAGGAACAGATAAGGATAGAAGAAAAGACTCCTTCCAGGTATGTTAAAAAGAATCATCCAGAATCACATATTTTGGGGCAAAGGGAGGCAGGCATCCAAAAAAGAAGAACAATTGTTGAAGATTCAAGCTATTTGGCATTACTCTCCTCCACCGAACCACAAAATTTAATCGAGGCATGCAAAGATGAATGTTGGTTCAAGGCAATGGATGAAGAACTTGAGCAGATCGAAAAGAACAACAACTAGGAATTGGTTCCTAGACCAAAAGATAAGAATGTCATAGGAACAAAATGGATCTTCAAGAATAAGTTGAATGAAAATGGGGAAGTTATTAGAAACAAGGCCAGACTTGTATGTAAAGGGCATGCTCAACAAGAAAGAATAGAATTTGAAGAAACTTTTGCTCCCGTTCCTAGACTTGAGGCCATCCAAATGTTCCTCGCTCTCTCAAGCTTTCAGCAGTTCAAAGTATTTCAAATAGACGTGAAATCAACCTTTCTAAATGGAGACTTAGAAGAAGAAGTGTACATTGAGCAACCAGATGGTTTCATTATTGGGAATGATCGAAATATTTTTTGCAGACTAAAAAATGCTCTCTATGGTCTTAAACATGCTCCAAGGGCTTGGTACTATCGTTTGGACAAATATCTTCATCAACAGGGATTCTCAAAAGGATCAGCAGATAGCAATCTTTATATAAAAATTGTAAATGATAAATTGCTAATACTTGTTGTGTATGTAGATGATATTAACTTTGGCAGCAATGAAGAAGCTATGAGTCAAAGCTTTGCCTTGGTGATGCAAAAAGAATTCGAAATGTCTTTGCTTGGAGAACTGACATTTCTTGGATTGCAAATCCAACAAAATGAAGGCGGTATCTTCTTATCTCAAACCAAGTACCTCAAGCAGATCCTGAAGAAGTATGGCATGGAAGATTCAAAACCAGTATGTACCCCTATGGTTACAGGATGCAGTCTTAGTGCAAATGATGAATCAACAACAGTGCATCAACCAACCTATAGATCCATGATTGGAAGTCTTCTTTATTTGACAGGTACCCGACCAAACATCATATATGCAGTGGGAATAGTTGGAAGATTTCAGGCAAATCCTAAGGAAACCCATCTTCAGGCAGTAAAGAGAATTTTCAAGTATCTTCAACGAACTCAAAACTATGGCTTATGGTATTCAAGAGATACATATCTCACTCTTCATGCTTATACAGATGCAGATTGGACTGGAAGCATGGATGATAGGAAGAGCACAAGTGGTGGTGCATTATTTATGGGTTCCAAATTAGTATCTTGGTTCAGTAAGAAACAAAGTTCGATTTCTTTATCTATAGCTGAAGCGGAATATGTGGCTGTTGCATCTTGCTGCACTCAACTTCTTTGGATGATGCAGACCTTGTAGGATTTTCAAATCACTTATACACCACCTATCTCCATCTTATGTGATAATACAAGTGTAATCAGCATTTCAAAGAACCTAGTCATGCATTCAAAGACCAAACACATACCGATCAAATATCACTTTCTCAGGGAACAAGTGCTTGAACATAAGGTCAAGCTGGAGTATGTTCCTTCTAAGGAACAAGTTGCTGATATACTCACTAAACCATTGCCCAAGGAGACCTTTGAATACCTCAGGCAAAAGCGGGGGGTAGTTGATGCATCATATTGTTGTTTAATCTCATCTATTTCAGAGATTGTTGGTTGTACATGAGTTTCATATGGGGTATACGCGTACATTTGCTGGGATATGGATTGGTCGAAGATCGAATGGCACAGGTTCAGGGGGAGCACATATAATGCATTGTTGGCATGCTGGTCACTCAGAAGGAGAACATGGATGCTGATCTGAATATGGCTACAATATGTCTTCTTCAATTTTTTTTTCTTTTGCAGATCTAGTCTATAGTCAGGGGGAGCATGATCAGCAGAGCAAAGGCTTAAGCATGTTCTCAGGGGGAGCATAACCCTTTGCCCTTGATGCCAAAGGGGGAGAATGACCTTGAAGATCATGGGGTTGCCATCAGTCCAAAGGGGGAGATTGTTGGCATTATGATTTAGGTTTGGCGTTATGGCTTAGGTGTTGTACTTGATGGCAACTCACTCAAGTGGAAAAATTTTGTTTAGGCTCTCAAAATAATGGAAAACAAGGGGTTCGCAGGTGCACCGTTCAAAAGGTGCGGACCCAGAGGTACACCGAATAAGAAATGCGGTCATACCCGCAGATGTTTCGTTCAGAAGGTGCGGTCCCCCAGCTCACTCACTCCAATGCAGAGAAGCACGCTCATGTGGGGTTTCTTATGTTTGGCCCTTGGTATTTAGACCGTCGTTTTTTATCCTATGGTTTTGGTTCGTGGTTTTGGCATCTAAAATATTAAACCCAGGTTTTGGATCCCTTGTATTGTTTTTCTATGGTTTTGATCCATGGTTCGAATAAGGGCTTGCCTATAAAAAGGAAAGGAGATCTCTTGGCTAGATACTTATGAAAACTGAATATCTTAAGATCTGAAATTTTGGGTAATTGGTTCTAAAGGCTAGATCTAAATCAAGGTGAAATTGAAGGCGAATCTATTGATAGGTTGTGATCTGTCGGGCGCATGATCAGATCTATGGATCTGACTATTTGTGGAACATTGGAGGACTGTTAATTTGGCCCTAATCAGAGGTTCGCAGGTGATCCACGGCGTGAGTGCGGGGGTCTGCAGTGCAAGAGAAAGTGCAGGTGCGGGGATCCGCAGAGCAGCAGAAGGTGCAGGTGCGAGGGACACAACTGAGAAGAAGGCACATTGCGGAGGTATGCAGAGAAACAGAAGTACCAGGTGCAGAGGTACACTATCAAATAGACAGTGCAGGTGCAGATCTGCGTAGAGGTACGCAGTACAACAGAAGGAGTAGGTGCGGAGGTACGCAGAGCAGCAGAAGGATCAGTTGCGGATCTACGCAGTTTAGACATAGAAGGACTGCGGATATTCATAGGTTTCTATTGGTGAAGTTGTGGACTTTTCTTGAAATATTTGTTGGCTACCTTTTATCTATTGCTGAAGAGTTCTGGGTTTAGATTACTGGTATTGTTGTTCTGGTTATTGCATTCTGAAAAGTTATTGGTTGATTCCTTGGTTGTTTATAAAAGCAGATTGGGTGATTCATATGTACTTGTTGATTATTTGATGTTCATGGATCCAGTTTGAAAATTCATGAAACGTGGTCCTTAAAGAAGTAGAAGAGAAAAGGGGGTTGTAGCACCCTTCCAGGAGAGACTGGAAAATGAGAGAGGGTTTTAGTTCTCTGCAGGTTGTAGCCTCCGTACTGGTAAAGGACTGTACCAATACAAAATCATTGTAAAAGAAGTTTCTAATTGAAAGAAGATAGAGACATATTGCAGCAGGTGGTTTTCACCCACATTGGGTTTCCACCTTATATCCGGTGTTCCTTGGTGTGATTATGTGTTTTTCTTGTTCTTGCTCATTATTATATGGTACTGACATACAAACTAATGATCAATATCTGAAGAATAAACTAAAGTATAAATCTGGAAGATATATTGAAAAGAATTCGATAATACTGATTCACCCCCCCTCTCAGTATTATTTCCAATATTCAAGAGTATGCATGTTGTGGTGTGTGCACGTGTGATCCCATCTATTGGGACTCTCACATAGGTGAAGACAAAGGCATATATCTGACTAGAGCTTGACTCGTACTTTGACAAGTTGATGCACATTGCCACCAACCCAGACTTGCCCATGAGTGCAGACATCATTCACATGTATGTTGTTTCTCCAGCTGCTATGAATACAATGATGCACATGCTTATAGACAAGTTGTACAAAGGAGCCTGAGTAGTGTACCCATATGCTATGGAGGCAAGAGTCAAGTTCCATAAATATGTCACCTTAGAGCACACAAACACCATCAAGGACTATGTACCTTGGCATCAGTATGTTATTGTTGATCAACGCAAGGATGTTGAGGAGTTTGTCTTCCATGGTTGTCTAAGTCATAGTTATGTCTAGCATGGATTGCTCAAGCCATTTCTCTCACATGGGTACATGTGCATTGTAATGTAATGTCTTTTCATGTGTAAGTCAAGTGTCGATAGTTGGATGTAATAGCCATAGAGTAGATGAAGATTCATGAGCGTAGATGAATTATCATAAAGGAAAATGTCAAGGGCCACCCCACACTTTTCTATAAATAGTCCCTCATAAGTCATTGTATGGGCTTTTGGTGAGTGAAGCTTCCTATAATACAATATTGGAGAGAGCTTGGATAGTATTGTAACAAGCCTTGGCTTCTCCACTGTGTAGAGCTAGTACATCTCTTGGGAGGAGCAGGTGGTTGTGACTGTAACGTTACGCTATCGGAACTAGTGGTTGGACATGGATGTATTGTATGATTGGAAATTACACTTCTAAATATAAGAAGAGACAATATATTTCTAGCATATGTTGTATTGTATTCTATGTTATCTGGTTTACTCTAAATGATATATGTATTTGTTTTCTTATGCATGCATCTATAGAATATTTTGTATAAGTATGTACGAATTTTTTCGAAATGTGTTTTGGTTTAACCATCAGTTTGGATTTCTTACTAGCTTGCCTTCCATGTTGTGATGCATCTTCGCTCATGTGTTCCCTTCTTAACGGTGTGCTATCATAGGTTCCCAAGGGGCACACTTATCTCAACCACCATGTGTTAGAACCTCTCATGCACCTTCCTTGGCTCACTGCATTTGTCATGCCCTTGCTACCAACAGAGTTATTTGACTTGCCCCTATGTGAAATTGTCGTCAAGGCATTACTGTACGACCAATTGGTGGGAGTCCTACACCAAACGGTGTGAGGTCTAATTGGGACTTCTTACCGGGGGATCCCCTAACATGTTGGCAGATCCACCACCATCAACACACTATTGTGGCCATAGAAGAGACAAAGGACCTCTCACAATTTTCAGTGGATGAGCTTCATGTATCATTGATTTCTCATGAACATAGACTAAATAGATTAAAAAAATACTCATTAGAGCATGCCTTCAAGACACAAGTTTCATTTGGTCAAGGTAGAGGCAGAGGAAGATCAAATGATATAGGAAGAGGAAGAACCCCACATAGATGTGGAAGAGGCAACCCTTCAAACTCAAGTGGAAGGGGAAACAATCAAAATTCAACTCAATGCCCAAGCCAAAACCAAGCACAATGTCAGAGGTATGATAAATCTCAAGTTCAATGTCATTATTGTAAGAAGTATGGTCATTATGCAAATGAATGTAGAAAGAAGAAACATGACATAAGTAACAAACCAAGTGAAATTTTCAAAAAGGAAAATCAAAACCAAGATAGCACGTTTTTAGCTTGTAATGTAACACAAGAAAAGCAAACTGATGTACGGTTTCTAGATTCATGGTGCAAGAACGACATGACAAGGAACATAGAAATGTTTTCCATTCTTAGAGAAAGTATGAAATATGAAATGAGATTAGGGACTGACAACAAAGTCTTTGTCACAGAAAAAGGAAGAATCAATGTTCTAATCAGGAAGTGGGAGAAGTAGTATATTTCAAATGCTCATTTTGTCCTTGGTTTGAAGCATAACCTCATAAGCATTGGAAAAATCATGCAAAAGGGCTACAATGTCTATTTTTTAAATGATGAGTGCACACTTTTGTATAAGTCTCCAAGTAGACAACTAATTGCAAAAGTTCATATGACAAGAAATAGAATGTTTCCCTTAAACATAAAATTAGAATCGAAGGAAGAAAGTGCTTAAGCACAGCTATCAATATATTCACAAAAGGATGAACGAAAAGTCGCAGTTGTCACACAAGTATAAATTCAGGTAGAGATTAAATATGAAAATTGGTTATGGCATTTGGGATTTGGTCATCTCAACTTTGGATTTTTGAATTTTCTGCATATGAAAGGCATGGTGAAGGGATCGTCACTCATAGAAAAACCACACATAATTTGTGAAGTGTGCATCTTGGGAAAAAAAATATAGAGAGACATTTCCAACAGGAAATTCAAAAAGGGTGAAAGAACCCTTCAAAATTGTCCATTTATACTTATGTGAACCAATGTAGACACCATCAATGGGGCCTAACTATTATTTCTTGACTTTCATGAATGATTACAGAAGGAGGACATAGGTCTACTTCCTCAAAAACAAAAGTGAAGTGTTTGAGCACTTCCTTCTGTATAAAGATATTGTTCAGAAGAAAAATGGACACTACATCAATGTTTTGAGGACTGACAAAGGTGGTGAATACATATCAAATGGTTTTGTTCAATTTTGCAGGGAGAATGGAGTTGACAAGAAATTTACGACAAGGTATACACCTCAACAAAATGGTGTCGTGGAAAGGAAGAATAGGACTATTATTGAAATGACAAAGTGTATTCTGAAGGAAAATCATTTGAAAAGTTATTATTGGTTTAATTTTTCACTTGTGCAACATATATAATTAATATATATCCAACCAAAAGGGTTAATAATGTGGTTCTTGAAGAGCCATGGAGTGGAAGAAAGCTTATTTTCACTCATATGACAGTTTTTGGATGTGTGGCATATGCATGTGTCCCGAATGAGTTGGGGAAGAACATGGACAACAAGGGGGAGATATGCTTATTTCTTGGATATAGTGATGAATCCCAGGCATACAGGCCCTACAATCGATCAACAAAGAAGGTTAGAATCAATAGAGATGTACAGTTCATAGAAGAAGAAGCATGGGATGGAAGTTTAGAGAAGTCGAACAATGTGACAATTGATGGGCCTCTAAATTAGACATAAATTAAGGCCCATGCCTCTAAATTAAAACATATATTAAGGCTTATGACAATCCTTTAGCACATTAAACCTCTCTTTTTGCATTAGATAATTAATTTTTAACTTTAATATATTCATTAGGAAGGTTTATGAATAATTGAATATTTGTGCCTAATATTATCTATTTTTGAGGAATATTATGAGAATATTGGGAAGATTATGAAGAGTTGGAGGAGGAGATAATTTAGGAACTTGTTCCCTACTACTGGAGGATCAATAATAAATAATAATTCAACAAGATATTATGGAATTATGGCACAAATTGTAGAACTCCAATGATTGAGCAAATCTAGGAATGTGTTCCACTAATAAAGGGAGCAAATCAACTAATCAAGGGATTTCGGTGGGGAAAGCTTCCTCCATTTATGGGGGATGATTATTAATCATTTTGTATAATTACCAAGTCAAATTTGGCTCTAGGGAATGATTGATAAAATCTAGGAGTGTGTTCCCTTCCATTTAATGCAAATTCCTAGTATTAGGGACTAGATCCACTAATAAAGGGATTTTGGTGGGGAAAGATTCCTCCATTCATGGGGAATGATTTCTAATAATTTTTTATAAGTACCAAGTCGAAGTTTCCTCTAAGGGGATATTTTCATGAGTGTTATGGTGGAGAGAGCTTGTATTTTTGCATCTCCATTGTATTTCCTTGCAGGGATGTAATTCTGTTGATGAAAATAATGAACATTGGTGTCATGTTCAGCTTCTAAATACTGTTCTCCTCCATAGGTCTCTGTGTTTTCTTGGGCTTGTCCATCCCAGGAGCCTCAAACCCCTTACATATCATTTTATTTCCTTCTTTTCATTGCTTATTCACATGCATCTCTTGTTTTTTCTTCTTTCTATTTTGCATTTAGAATTAATGATTTCTTGTTGTAGGATTGAGTTAAATGGTTGATATAAGTTCTTTGGCAGGATCACAAGCATTAGAGAAGCTTTTGAAGTTCACAAGAATCATTGTGTATCTTGGATGAGTCTTCTTATTCCTAAATCTAGATTGCTGGACCTCCTTTTTGGTAAAGAACAATAAATTTCTGCTATTTTTTAAAGCATGCTAATGAGATTCAATTGACATGATTCCAATTTCATTAGACCATAAAGTATTCTACTTCATAACAAAAACTATCCCATTGCATTTGCACTTAATTTGGTTTGGTATTTCTTATATTTACTAGCTCACTAGTTCTCGAATTTCTAGATTTTTGACTAGTAATGTTTTTTATTTTTTTAGAATAGATTAGCATAGGAATTTTTGAGTGATTCAACTTGGAACAGGGACGTAAGACATCCTATTTAATAAAAAAAATTGTCCCATCCAATTTGGATTTGATTTTCTTGGTCATTGAACTCTCACCAATTTCATCATTTCACAAGCATTTTGAGCGAATCCATCCATCTCCCGACTTTGGTTTTGAGTTTTGAGTGATCTTAGGAATTTTTCCACTCCATTCCACCCATCACACACTTTTCCTAGGCATCCCATCACCTCCAACACCTCACATTTTTCTCTCGGTTGTATCATGTAGGTTTCGTGTAATTCCTACATGATCATCGTGTAGGTTTACTTGAAATGGCATGTTTTGAGGCTGAGTTGACAGAAAACCTCTAGTAAGTCACCAAAATCCTCTTTAGGGTCCTCCACACCATGCAACCATCTCATAGCCCTTTCATCCATCCTCAAACATCTTCAATTCACTTGCCACATCCACAAAAGAAATTAGTTGTCTACTTTATTTTCCATAAAAAGAAAAAAAAAAGAAAAAACCTATTTAGTTTAGTCTCTTCACTTTCACATTAGTGTTGTTTGATGCTTCTTACTCCTACAACTTAGATAGTAGCAATTGTTTCATGTCCATTTAGCATTTCTACTTAACATAGCTTCATAAATGGTTAATTAAGGAATGGTGTGATTTAGAATTGAATTTCTGTCTCTTTCCTTGTACTTTATTTCTTGTAATAGGTTAAGGTTCCATTTCAAATATTTCATTTTCTGCAATTAGTTTAGGACTTGAATTCAGTACATGTACTTCATTAAATCATGAAAGCAAAGGAAGGACACATTTTATGCCACACATATAGTGCCAACACCTCTTAAGTTTGACCTTGGGTTGATAGCTAAAGTCTGTAGCCTTGGGAATTGGAGCAGTCTTGTTGCAATACTGGGACTCATCAACAACATGTATACCACAAGAAGAAAAAGAGGAATTAACATCAACAAGTAATTCATCAATGGCGCCTCCTCCTACTCCTATACAAGCTCAAGAAAGCAGCTAACAAGCGACATTGTCAACAAATAATAGGAAAGCATCGCATAGTCAAGCAAGTTCCTTCCCAAGCACACCACAGAGACCAACAATGCCATCTACTTCAAGTGAAAAATAAAGTGATATGTGAAGACCATCTTCCAGAAGTATAAGAAGACAAAGATTGATAAATTTAAGTGAAATTTATGAGCAAGATGAAGTTGATAGTAACACTCTTCTAAATTCCTTCTTTGCATTGTTTTGTTGTGTATATGACCCAATCCATTTTGAGGATGCAATAAAAGAGGAAAAATGACTTCCGAAAATGGATGAAGAAATAGAAGTAATAGAAAAGAATGGCACATGGGACTTAGTGCACGTTCCACAAAAAAAATATGTCATTGGAGTGAAGTGGGTCTATAAGAGCAATAGAAATAATGAAGGAATGATTGAAAGGGATAAAGAAAGGCTAGTTTTCAAAGGGTACAAGAAACAACATGGAAGATATTATGCGGATATATTTATACCAATTGCGAGCATGGAGATAGTACGTACACTGGTGTCAATTGTCGTGAAACATAAATGGAAAGTGTATCAAATTGATGTAAAATCAACGTTCTTAAATGGTCTGCTAAAAGAGGAAGTATATGTTCTGCAACCACCTAGTTATGAGGTAGAAGGCGAAGAAGACAATGTGTATAGGTTGAGAAAATCTCTTTATGGGCTGAAGAAAGTACCACGTGTGTGGTATAACATGATAGGTTCTTACTTTTTGGACAATGGCTTTGAAAAATGTGATGGTGAGCCTACTGTCTAAATCAAAGAGAGTGATGGTAAGATTCTTATTATCATCCTATATGTAAATGATATTTATTTTTACAACCACCTAGTTATTATGTAGAAGGCCAAGAAGACAATGTGTATAGGTTGAGAAGAGCTCTTTATGGGCTAAAGAAAGTACAACGTGCATGGTATAGCATGATAGGTGCTTACTTATTGGACAATGGCTTCGAAAAATGTGATGGTGAGCCTACTGTCTACATCAAAGAGAGTGATGGTAAGATTCTTATTATCATCCTATATGTAGATGATCTATTTTTTATGGGCAATGATGATTTCATCATCTTTGATTCTAGAGAAGTCGTGAAAGGTGAGTGTGGAATAACTAACTTAGGGTTGTTAAGGTATTTTTGGGCATAGAAGTGAAGCAAAAAAAAATGGTATTTTATTTCTCAAGAGAAATATGTACTAGACATTTTGGAGATGTGTAATAAGCAAAAAAAAAGCCTGCACCAACTCCAACTATCACGGGGTTGAAGTTGAGCAAAGAAGATTGCAACAACAATGTCAATCTGACATTACACAAAAGTATCGTGGGAAGTTTGATGTATTTGAAAACAATTAGGCCTAATATAATGTATGTAATGATTTGGGTGTCAAGGTTCATGGAGACACCAAAGGAGACACATTGGAAAGTAGCTAAATGGATTCTAAGGTATGTCAATGGGACAAAACAACATAGTATTTTGTACACTAGAATAAATGATTTTAGGTTGGCTGGTTACACTGATAGCGGCTGGGCATGAAGTGTCGATGATAGAAAGAGCATGCCAAGATATGTTCTTCATTTAAGTTCACGATCCATTTCATCAGCCTCCAAGAAGCAGCCAATAGTATCATTGTCAATAGAAGAAGCTAGATATGTCGTAGCAACATAAGTAACATGTCAAGAGTTTGGATGAGAAGAATGTTGGGGATTTATGCCACGACCAAGAGGGAACAAAAACTATTTTCTGTGACAATAATTCTGCAATTTCACTATCAAATAATTATCTTTTTCACAAGAGGACCAAGGATATTGATGTTGAATATAATTTTAATAGAGAGTTGACTAACAATGTTGAAATTGTGCTGCAATACTACACATCATAGGAACAATTTGTTGATGTTTTCACAAAGCCATTGATAAGTGAAAATTTTGTTTATTTGAGAGACTATTTGGGAATTCTCAATGGCGATGGTTGTGATTAAGAGGGAGTGTTGGAAAATTAATCTCAACCACCACGTTAAATGAACTGACAATAGCGATACTTGTGGTGAACAAGTAGATCAAGCAAGTACACTTTGTTTGCAAGTTGCATATTTTATTTGCAGGCTGAATGACATGGGTTAAACAAAGTTTGGAGAAGGAGTATATATCATACCATTTAATGAATGGTTGGCGAAAAAGTATGCTCAAACATTTATTCCAAAACAATCACTTACACTCCGCAACATCTACAAGTTCAGAAAATCATTTATTTTGTACAATCACCCATACTATGTTTTAAGACCTTGACTTTAACATAAATTATTTTGTTGAAATTTATTTTTGAATATACATTTGAATAATTATTTAGTTTAGTCGAGGGTGTGACATCAAGAGGACAAAATCATGGAGCAAATTTTGTTGTGCTTTGTGAAAAACAAACAGTTACTCAGTTTTATACTATGTTACTCCACAACCCCTGGTGAAGTGTAAAACACCATAAGAACTTTTACCTACTTTGTAAAGGACCTGCACCCTCCATGTGAATGTTTTCTTGCATTAAGAATTATAATACAAAGCTTTATTTTGTTTCTCCAATTTTTTACTCAATTTTACTCTTTTCTACTGTGCGTAAATTTTTTTGTGTTCCAAGCGCCTCCCTAGTTGTGATTTGATGTCCGCAACTAAAGTGATGAGGGAAACACTCCTCTCCTCTAATCCTTCAAATCTAACACGTGGTATCAGAGTAGGTGGAACTTTGTGTGAGTGTTGCTTGAACATTTCCTATGTTCAACCTTTGTTTAGCCAGTGGAGATCTATTTGAGATTTGTTGGCATTGTTGAAGATCCAACACCTATTTGAGATTTTGACCTGGTGAATGAGCCGAGTCGTGGTGAACCCGACTATTGGTGAATGTGAATAAAATATTCACTAGAGTTGATGTTGTGTTAGCTACCATTATTGATTACTATGATAGAGTCAAAACCATTCCATATTTGAGAGTCTTTCGTGTGTGTGGAATCTCATCCTTACATGTGTTTGTTCTAGCATTTGAGCGAGTTCCCATAAAGTAGAATTTTCATGACCTATTTCCTCGTAGAGAAAGTGCGAAGGTGTAAGTGTGAACAAGTGCATATCCCCAAGACAATGTTGTGAAAATAGAATTGCAATTGAGGAGATCTATCGATGGAGTTTTGTTTGAGCATGGGTTGAGGAGATCCATTGTTCTATTTTGAGAGCTAGTGTGAGTGAGCCACTCATGCATCCTTTTTACTCTTGATAGAGTGTGAGTGAGCCACTCATGTAACCTATATACTCTTTTGCATAAAATTAGATATTTTAGGTAAGGATTCATCTGGTTTCGAACCACAGATCAGGTCATGCTAAGAGTAGTCTCGTGCTACAAAATTGTGGAATAGATTTGTGACAACATTGTGGGGATTTTATTCTTATAGAGTCCTTGAATGAACCAACATCTATAGTGGGTGATTGAGCTCATTTACTGTGATGTTGAAAGTAATTTTCTCATAGCGACGACATGAGTAAATTTTATGTTGGTGGTGATTAGAGTACAATTCTATCAAATCGAGGGGGTGATTTCTATGACTAGTCACTATGGTGTGCGACTAGGGATTTTGTTACGGTGAAGCTGGCCTCTCATAGATTGAGTGCATGGAGACTCTTAATGCCTCAAAAGTCCCTAGATAATCGAGTGTCTCTAGTGGGTGATTTAGAGTGGTTTACTTCCTAGCGTTTATTTCTGCATCACAGAGTCGTTCATGTGTGTTTAGATGGTAGAAAAGGCTACTTGGAGGATGTCTTGAGGAACATGTTGTGGAGAGCCAATGTTGTTGGAAAATTAATATCAAACACCAAGTTAAATAAAGTGACAACATGCATATTTGTGGTACACAAGTAAATCATGCAAGTAGACTTTGTTTGCAAGTTGCAGGTTTTGTTTGCAGGCTGAAGGAAACGGGTTAAATGAGGTTCTCAGTAGTACACATCAGACCATTTCACAACACATAAGATAATTAAAGAACTTAATGAAGGGTTGGTGAAAATTTATGGTAAACCATTTATTCCACAATTATTACTTACACCCTGTAACATCTACAAGTTCAAAAAATCATTTATTCTATATAATCCCCCATCCCCCATAATATGTCTTAATAGTTTGACTTTCTCATAAATTATTGTGTTGAAATGCATCTTTTAATATACATGTGAAGAATTCTTTAGTTCAGTCGAGGGTGTGAGGTCAAGAGGAGAAACTTGTAGAGAAAATCCTGGTTGGCATGTGAAAACAAACAATTATTGGCTTACATATGTTACTCCACAACCCTTGGTGAAATGTAAATCGCCGTAAGAAATTTTATTTACTTGGTGAAGGAGCCACAACTTCCATGTGAATGTATTTCATACATTAATAATTGTTAAGTTATGGTATGTTCTATGCTTATAACAGTTTACTTCTTTTTATTATTATATTCCACAAATTAGCAATCACATGTACATAAAGTAAAGTGCAGATAGAACATTAAACGATCGACAGAAAACAAGCCAAGAAAAAAGACACAAGATGTAGTGGCTAGCTAGGGACAAACCCCACAATGTGTGGGGAAACCCTTTGATCAAATATTCTTTTATCTTCAACGATTTAGCAGAGAGAAATAGTACAATAAATATGATTTATATCAACAGCAGCAAACCCTAGATTAGCAGCATCAACACTAGCGGCTTCATCATCAAAGTAGGGCAGACGATATCTCACAAACTGACTGTCGGATCGGCATGATTCCACCACCAAAAGTTGCGGATTCCAGAGGAGGTTCAGATGAACCTACAACATAGTTTATATGAGGAAATATTCTAGTCCACATAGGTCAAACTTTACTTCTGTAGCTACAACTTTAGTTTCAGCAACTTCCTTCAAACTAGGGCAGTTGATATCTTGCAAACCGTCCATCGGATTGACTTGATTCCACCACCAAAAGTTGTAGCTTTTAAAGGAGGTTTAGACGAACCTATAGTGCAGCTTAGATGAGGAGATATTTTGGTCCATGCAAGTCAAACTTTACTTCTGCAGTTGCAACTTTAGTTTTAGCAACTTTCGGCTTCACATGTGTGAGGGAGAGACCCTTTTTGTGCAGTAGAGAAGAGACTCTTTTCTACACAGTAGAGAGAGAGAGATATGATGAGATGAGTGAGTCCAAATGAGGAAAATTCCTCCTATATTTATACAAAATGTTGGTGTTTGAATAGATGCGACTATTGGGCTTCTCAGCCTACATGAGTTGTAGGTTCGCTTGATAATAATTCCATAATCAAAATAAATTCATATCTCCATGAATACTTATCAGAATCGGATGATCTTTATATCAATCTTACAACTCTCGACGAGAGGAATCTAATGAACATATTATCATCCATGAATAATATTACCCACATGAAGTTTTTCCTTGGTTTCCAATTTTAACACTCCCTCTCAACTAGGGAGAACTTCATCTGCAATCTATCTATCAGTCGTTACTATTCATCCATCAAATGCACTACCCTGTACAGCCTTACCGTTGCCTTGATCTACTCTACTCTGCCTATTCTGCTTTATCTTGTTCCGCCCTATACTAATCTGTACTGCTCTGCTCTTGCATTTTTTTATTATGCTCTGCTTTTGTCTGAATTATGAAGAAGAATAAATGATCGAGGATGTATCATACTAATGCAAAGTCAATCTTAGATTATCTACCACTAGTCACAGACCAGTCTCAACCAACCCAAAGTCAGCGTCATAATGAGTACAAATCCACTGATCCCAGACCAGTATCATCCTCCACTGACTCAAAGTCAGTCTCAGAGTGCATACCACTAGTCCCAAACTAGTCTCAACCAACCTGAAGTCAGCTTCATAGTAAGTTCCACTCCTACCACTAGTCCCAGACCAGCGTTGCAGTCTCAAAGAGTGTACCACTGGTCCCAGACTAGGCTCAACCGACCTGAAGTCAACATCATAGTATGTACCACTCTCACTGGTCCCAGACTAGTACTGCACTGACACGAGGTCAGTCTCAGAGTATGTACCACTGGTCCCAGACCAGTCTCAACCGACCCAAAGTTAGTGTCATAGTATGGTACAACTCCTACCACTGGTCCCATACCAGTATCATTGATCCCATATCAATGGAGGTCATCCTAGCATAGGGGTTATAGTAGATACAACGATGCATCCATTGGTACTACTATGGTCCCTAACTTCATTTCCCTTCTCATTGATCAAATGAGAGGTACTTCCCATGAGTCCCAAACTGCATGGGTAGGATGCGTCGACAGGAGAACTAATCAATCCTGTCCTCATAGGAGAACACATCAATCCAGGCCACCATGGACAACACATCAATCTGGGCCTCATAAGAGAACACATCAATCCTGCTACAGTCGCCATGGAGAACACATCAATCTAGGCCTCACAGGAGAACACATCAATCCTGCTACAATCGCCATGGAGAACACATCAATTCAGGTCTCACAGGAGAACACATCAATCTTGCTACAATCACCATGGAGAACACATCAATCCAAACCTCACAGGAGAGCACATCAATCCTGCTACAATCGCCATGGAGAAAACATCAATCCAGGCCTCATAGGAGAACACATCAATCTTGCTACACAGGAGAGCGAATCATCCTGTTCCATAAGAGAGTGAATCATCTTGTCTTGCAAGAGAGCGAATCATCTTGTTCCAATGCACACCACCAAGGGAGGGCGAGTCACCCTGTGGTCATATGTTGCTCCAGTAAGAACCACAAGCCCTTAGAGCTCCCAAAGCTCAATGTATGCAAAATGTAGGACCCTTGTAAAAGGGTTTCTTGATGATCCAGGTCATTTGGGAAAATCATAGATTACATCTTTCCTTGGGGCTTTGACAAGGTGTATCAACCTGTACATCATCTTAATGCAATGGATCCTCCTTACTCATTGACTTACCATATCCCAGATGATGTCTATCTGCTAGAGAAATTAACAAATACAGGATTCCTTAGTGATCGAATCCCACCTCTAGTTGTTACAGAGAATCACAATGGTATGTGTTCAAATAGCTCACTGAAGAGCTTTCCCAACCAGACAGCTTCATACGAGATCATACTCGTAGATATGTATCTCGTCTCAGTGATGCTTATGGCAACCAACTTCTACTTCCTTCTCATCCATTATATTGAAGCATAATCCAAAGAGAAATAACACTAAAAGTGCTCCAGTGATCCTCTACACTACCTGCTTAATCAACATTCAAATAATCATGCAGTTTCATATTTCCGGTGGTGTATCTCAATCCATGGGAGATTATGTCCTAAAGACATCTCAGAAGATTTTTGGCACCAATCTAGTGAGGCTCAACCAAATATGAGCTCACAATGATAACTACAAAACATATGTTCAGATGGAGGTTCACCAAGAACATCAATGTGAATGAGTTTTTGAAACTCAAAGGCATTTTCCAAATTTGGTCCGATCACACTACCATATAACTTTCGAAAGTTAATATCCTTGAGGTAGTCACAGGCTTGCAGTCCATCATACCAAATATTTTCAGAATCTTCACCACATATTTTCCTTGAGATAGGAAAATTTCCCTTGGCTTCTGCCACACTTCAATTCCTTGGTTCTTTATTTCAAATTCAAAAGCCAACTCCCTCTTGCATTTGTGAATGAGAGGGTATGCACCTGTTAGAAAGAGGTCATCCACATACAACACCAGTATGAGAGGCTTATCATCTTCAACCTTAAAGTAAAGGTTAGGATTGGCTTCACTCCTAGTGAATCCCAGCTTCATCAAGTAGCTATTGA
>APFE031402173.1:102044-131425 GCA_000404065.3 Pinus taeda | reverse complement strand
GGGGGGGGGGGGTGAAAACAAACAGTTACTTCTTTTACAGTATGTTACACTACAACCCCCTGTGAAGTCTAAATCGTCATCAGAACTTTGATTTACTTGGTGATGAAGCCGCAACCTTCATGTGAATGTATTTCATGCATTACGTATTATAATCAACATTTATTTATTTTTTCTCCAAATTTTTACTCTGTTTTACTTTGTCCTAGTGTGCATAATTTTTGTTTTTTTTGTTTCTGTTTTAAGCTCTTGCCTAGTTAAGATTTGGTCTCAGAAAATGAAGTGTTGAGGAAAGACTCCTCTCCTTTGCTCCTCCTAATATTTCACATAGTATTAGATCACGTGACATTATGTTAGTTTAAAAACAAATGTTTTCAGTGGGAGTTAAATTTTTTTTGAAGGAAAATCATTTTGAAGTGTATTTACGAGTAGAGAGAGTTTTGTTTTACAGTTAGAAATGGCAGCATCAAGAAAAATCTTGACTAATCCTCAAATACCTTAGTTTAATGAGAAAAATTATGATTATTGGGCTATTACAATGAAGGATCTATTTTCTTCCCAAGATATTTGGGATTTGGTGGAGAATGGCTTGCAAGAATGTGCAGATCCAACAACATATAATGCCCTAACATAAGAAGAAAGTGATTTGTTGAGGGACAATAGGAAGAAGGATGAAAAATACCTATTTTACGTATTTCAAGGAGTTCATTAAAGTATTTTCCCAAGGATTGTAGTAGTAACAACATCCAAGCAATCATGGGACAACCTCTGTAGAGCCTACCAAGGCACGGAAAAAGTGAAGACAACAAAGCTACAAATGCTAGGAAGATATTCTGAGGCAATTTGTATTTAAGAGTATGAGGATGTAGACTCATTTTTTATGCATGTAATTGTAATAGTTACTCAAATAAAGTCTCATGCAGAGACAGTTGAAGAATGTAGAATCGTTGAGAAAGTTTCCAGAATTTTTCCAACAAGGTTCGATGTCATTGTTGTGGCCATAGAATAGACTAAGGATCTATCACAATTTCCACTAGACGAGCTTCATGCATCACAAATTTCTCATGAACATAGACTGAATAGAGCCACAAACCCCTCCTTGGAGCACGCCTGGAAGATGTAGGTTTCATTTTGTCAACATTGAGGCAGAGGAAGATTAGATGCTTGAGGAAGAGGAAGAATCCCAAACATATGTGGAAGAGGTAGCCCTTCAAACTCAACTGGAAGGGGAGGCAATCAAAATTAAATTCAAGGCCCAAGCTAGAATCAAGCACAGGGATAGAGGTATCATAAATCTCAAGTTCAATGTCATTATTGTAAGAAGTATGGTCATTATGAAAATCAATATAGAAAGAAGTAACATGACATAAGTAACAAACCAATGAAAATTTCACAAAGGAAAATCAAAACCAAGATAACATGTTTTTAGCTTGTAATGTAACACACGAAAAGAAAAGTGATGTATGATTTCTTGATTCAGGGTGCAACTAACACACGACAGTGAACATAGAAATGTTTTCCAATCTAAGTGAAAGTGTGAAATCTGAAGTGACATTAGGGAATGACAACAAAGTCTGTCATGGGAAAAGTAAGAATGGATATTCTAACAAGGAAGGGAGAGAAGAGGTATATTTTAGATGCTTATTTTGTCCTTGTTTTGAGGCATAACCTCATAAGCATTGGACAACCCATGCAAAAGGGCTACAATGTCTTTTTTTTTAAATGATGAGTGAAAAATTTTGGATAAGTCTCCAAGTAGACAACTCATTGCAAAATATCAAATGATAGGAAATAGAATGTTTCTGCTAAAGATAAAATCAGATTGAAAGGAAGAAATTTTTCAATCACAACTATCAATGAATTGAAAAGAGGATAAAAGAAAAGTTGTAGTTGTCACACAAGTAAACTTTCAGGCAAAGGTCAAATATGAAAATTGGTTATGGAATTTGAGATTTTGTCATCTCAACATTGGAGGTTTGAATTTCCTACAATAGAAAGGAATGGTGAAGGTATTTCTAATCATAGAAAAACCACACATCATATGTGAAGCATGCATCTTAGTAAGCCAACATAGAGAGACATTTACAACAAGAAATTCAATAAGGGAAAAAGGACTCATGGGGAATTTCCATTCGGACTTATGTGACACAATGAAAACACCATCAATTCAAGGAAACTATTATTTCTCGAATTTCATAGATGATTATACAAGGAAGACACAATTCTACTTCCTAAAAAATAAAATTGAAGTGTTTCGACACTTTTGCAAGTACAAAGCTCTTGTTGAGAAGCAAAGTGGACACTACATCAAAGTCTTGAGGACTGGAAAAGGTGGTGAATGTTGAAAATAATACTGAGAGGGGGGGTGAATTAGTATTATGTAGTCCTTTTACCAAATCTTCCTTATTTACACTTTGAATTATTTTTGCATATCAGTACCATAAAATAATTAGCATAAACAAGAAAAACAGACAGTCACATCAAAGAACACCAGATATAAGGTGGAAACCCAATGTGGGTGAAAACCACCTGCTGCAATATGTCTCTATCTTCTTTCAAATTAGAAACTCCTTTTACAATGGTCTTGTATGGGTGCAGTCCTTTACTAGTACGTAGGCTGCAACCTGCAGAGAGCTACAACTCTCTCTCGTTTTCCAGTCTCTCCTGGAAGGGAGCTACAACCCCCTACTTCTTTTCAAGGACCACTTTTCATAAATTTTCAAACTGGATCCATATACATCAAATAATCATCAAGTACATATAAATTACAGTCAGCTACAGTAACTGGATCAAAATAATAGAACTGAACCCAAAACACTTTATCAACAGAAAAATTCAGTCAACAGAAGATCTTAAGTCAGATACGCAGTTTTCCTTTCACTGTCCTGCGCCGCTACGCACTTCGCCCTCTGCTTCTCTGCGTATACCCGCAGAGCTCCTTCTGTTGCACTGCGTGACCACGCACTGCTTCTTCTACTGCCTTGCGTACAGTACGCACCCAAATACACTATCGTGTTGCGTACTTCACTGAAGGCACACACCCAAAGACATTATCGCGCCACGTATTGTTTCTGTGCATACGCACCTGAACCACCGTCGCTCTGCGTACCCACGCACTGCTCCTTCGTCGCCTATGCGTACCCACGCACTGAGCCTTTGTCACTGCTGCGTACCCACGCACTTATCCTTCTTCTGCTCTACGTACCTACGCAGAGGCATCGTTAAACACCTGCGTACATCAGATTAGGGCTGAATTTATAGATCACCTATGTGCTACAGTTAGACAGCTGCCCAGATCTGATCAAGCGCTCGGGAGATCACCCTTTACAGATTCGCCTTCCACTTCACTTTCATATAGATCAAGATTTTTGAAACAATAACCCAAATATTTCAGATCTTAAGATATTCAACCCAAAAGCATACTAAGCCAAATGATCTCCTTTGCTTTATATAGGCAAGCTCTTCCTCAAATCAAGGATCATGGGGCTCAATAATAATAATAAAA
Source organism: Pinus taeda (assembly GCA_000404065.3). Classification (NCBI taxonomy): domain Eukaryota; kingdom Viridiplantae; phylum Streptophyta; class Pinopsida; order Pinales; family Pinaceae; genus Pinus; species Pinus taeda. The sequence goes on along the minus strand of APFE031402173.1, from coordinate 127,923 downwards.
TAAAACAATACCACGGGCCAGAACCATGATAACAAAATACCGTCGGCTAAATACCAAGGGTTAAACATAAGGAACCCCACGTGTGCACGCTTTACTACCTTGAAGTGTGTGCATTGGGGGTACGCACCTCATGAATGGGTAACCTGCGTGTCGCGATGCGGTCCCTGCACAGCGTACCTGCGGGTACGCATCTTCTGAACTGTTCTCCTGTCTACTTCTTAATTTTCATCATATTGAGAGCCCTTGCCATGTGTGTTGCCATCAAGTACAACATCTGTAACCTATAACCATACCAGAAACATAATGCCAACAGTGAATACATCTCAAATGGTTTCCTTCGATTTAGCATGGAGCATGGAATTCACAAGAAATTTACGACAAGCTATACACCTCAGAAAAGTGGTGTCGGAGAAAGGAACAATAGGACTATTATAGAAATGGCAGAGCTTATGTTGGAGACAAAGCATTTGAAAATTTATTTTTGTGTTGAATTTGTTGCTTGTGCAACATATATCATTAATAGGTGTCCAACCAAAGGGGTCAAGAATGTGGTTCCTGAAGAGGCATGGAGTGGAAGAAAGCATATTAGAACTCACATGAGAGTGTTTGGATGTGTGGTGTATGCATATGTCCAAAATGAGTCAGGGAAGAATATGGAAAACAAGGGGGAGAAATGCATATTTGTTGGATATAGTGATGAATACAAGGAATAAATGCTCTACAATCTATCAACCAAGAAGCTCATAATCAACAGAGATGTGTAGTTCATAGAATAGGACACATGGGATGAAAGTTTAGAGAATTCCATCAATGTGACAACATGTATACCACAAGAAGATGAAGAGGAATTGACATCAACAATTAATTCCTCAATGGCAACTCCTACTCTTATTCAAGCTCAATAAAGCAGGCAACAAGCAACATTTTCAAAAAATAATAGGAAATTGTCATGCAATAAAGCAAGTGCTTCTCCAGTCACGTTGTAAACACCCACAATGTCATGTACTTCAAGTGCAACATAAAGTGACATGTAAAGCCCATCTTCCAAAAGCATAAGAAGACAAAGATTCATAAATTTAAGTGAAATTTATGAGCAAGCTGAAGTTAATAGTAACACTTTTCTAAATTACTTATTTGCATTATTTTGTCATGTAGATGACCCAATCCATTTTCAAGATGCATTAGAAGAAGAAAAATGGGTTGTGGAAATGGATGAAGAAATAGGAGCAATAGAAAATAATGACAGATGGGAGTTAGTTGACCTTCCAAAAGGAAAATATGTCATTGGAGTGAAGTGGGTCTATACGACCAATAATCATGTTGAAGGAAAGATTGAAAGGCATAAAGAAAGTATTATTTTCAAGGGATACAAGAAGAAACCTGGAAGAGATTATGCAAAGACATTTTCTCGAGTCACAAGAATGGAGATGGTGCATACGGTGGTGTTGATTTCCATGCAACATAAATGGAAAGTGTATCAAATGGATGTAAAATCCGAATTCTTGAATGGAGTACTGAAAGAGGAAGTATATGTTGTACAACCACCTGTTTATGAGGTAGAAGGCCAAGAACACAAGGTGTATAGGTTGAGAAAATCTCTTTATGGGCTTAAGCAAGCACCACATCCATGGTATAGGAGGATAGATGCTTATGTGTTGGACAATGGCCTTGAAAAATTTGATAGTGACGCTACACTCTACATCAAAGAGAGTGATTGTAAGCTTCTTATTGTTGTCCTATATGTAGATGATTTGATTTTTAGAGGCAATGATGATTTCCTCATATTTCATTTCGAAGAAGTCATGAAAAGTGAGTTTCAAATGAATGACAAGGGGTTGTTAAGTTGTCTTTTGGGCATAGAAGTGAATAAAATAGAAAATGGTATTTTTATTTCTAAAGCAAAATATGTAGCAGACATTTTGGAGATGTTTAATATGCAGAAAATAGGCCTGGACCAACTCCAACTCTCATGGGATTGAAGTTGAGCAAAGAATATTGCAGCAGCAATGTCAATCTAACATTATATGAAAGTATAGTGGGGAGCTTGATGTATTTGACAACAACTAGGCCTGATATAATGTATGGAGTGATTTTGGTGTCAAGGTTCATGGAGATACCCAAGGAGACACATTGGCAAGCAACCAAAAGGATTCTAATGTATGTCAATGGGAAAAAGCAGTATCGTATTTTGTACACCACAACAAATGATTTTAGGTTGGTTGGTTAGACTGAGAGTGACTTTAGGACGTGTCAATGACAGAAAGAGCCCGCGAGGATATGTTTTTCATTTAAGTTAGGGAGCCATTTCATGGGCCTCCAAAAATTAGCTAATAGTGTCATTGACAATAGCAAAGGTTGAATATGTCGCGGCAAAAATAGAGACATGTCAAGCACTCTAGATGAGAAGAATGTTAAGGGATTTATGCCACAACCAAGAGGGAACAACAAGTATTTTCTGTGACAATAATTATGCAATTGCACTATCAAAGAATATGTTTTTCACAAGAGGACCAAGCATGTTGATGCTAAATATCATTTATTTAGAGAGTTAGATTAAAAATGGTGGAATTGTGTTGCAACACTCCAAGACACAAGAACAATTTGCTTACATTTTCACAAAGTCGTTGGCACGTGAAAATTTTACTTATCTTAGAGACTATTTTGGAATTGTGAATGGACACATTTGTGCTTAAGAGGGAGTGTTGGAAAATTAATCTTAACCACCATGTTAAATTACCTGACAACAACCATACTTGTGGTACAAAGGTAAATCAATCAAGTAGACTTTGTTTGGAGGTTGCGGATTTTATTTGCATGATGAGGACACACGTTAAATGAGGTTCTAAGCAAGAGTACACATCACACCATTCCAAAAAACATCATATAATTAAAGAACTTAATGAAGGCATTTTGAAAAAGTATAGTCAAACATTTATTCCATAACTATTACTTACACTCTGCAACATATGCAAGTTCACAAAGTCATTTGTTTTGTACAACCACCCATACTATGTCTTAATACTTTGAATTTGTCATAAATTACTGTGTTGAAATGTATTATTGAATATACATGTGAATAAGTCTTTAGCTTAGTCAAGCATGAGAGGTGAAGAGGAGAAAATCATGGATAAAATATTGGTGGGCTTACGAAAAAAACAAACAGTTGTTCGGTTTTATACTATGTTACTCCACAACCCCCGATAAAATGGTAAATAAACCTAAGAACTTTTATTTACTTGGTGAAGGAGCCACAACCTCCACTTGAATGTATTTCATGCCTTAATAATTATAATCCAAATCTTTAGTTTGTTTCTACAAATTTTTACTGTCTTTCATTGTTTTCTACCGTGCGTCAATTTTTTGTGTGTTAAGCGCCTATCTAGTTGCGATTTGTTCTCAGCAACTGAAGTGTTGAGGGAAATTATCCTCTCCTCTGCTCCTCCAAATCTTATAGATGGTACAAAGAAGGTGAAACACTCTATGAGTGTTCCCTCACCATTTATTGTGTTCATCCATTGTTTAGCTGTTGTGGAGATCTATTTGAGATATATTCACATTGTTGAAGATCCAACACCTATTGGAGATTTGGACTTGGTGAATGAGCCAAGTCTTGGTGAAGCCGAGCCTTGGTGAAAACGAGTAAATACCTTCGATGGAGCTGATGTTGTCCTAGCCATTCCTATTGATTACCATTATAGAGCCAAGAACATTCCATATCTGAGAGCCTTCTGTGTGTGTGGAATCTCTTCCTGACACGTCTATCTTCTGGAATTTCAGCGAGTTCCCATAAAATGGAATTTTCATGACCACTTTGCTAGTAGAGCAAGTGTGAAGGCGTAAGTGTGATCGAGTGCATATCCCCAAGACAATGTTGTGAAAGTAGAATTGTAGTTGAGGAGATCTACCCATGGTGTTGTGTTTGAGCATGGGCTGAGGAGATGCACTCTTCAATTTTGATAGCCAGTGTGAGTGAGCCACTCCTGGAACCTTTATACTCTATTTCACAACATCAGAGACCTGAGGTAAGGATTCGTGTTGTTTGGAACTATATATCAAGCTATGTTAAGAGTAGCGTCATGTTGTGAAATTGTGGAATTTGTGACCACGTTGTGGGGATTGATGCTTGGAGTGTCCCTAATTGATCAAGTGTTTGTAGTGGGTGATTGAGCTCGTTTACTGTGATGTTGAAAGTAAATTTTTGGTAGTGACAACATGAAGAAATGTTATGTTGGTGGTGATTAAAGTGCAATTCTATCAAGTTGAGGGCATGATTCCTATGACCTGTCACTGTGGTGTGTCACTGGTGATCTTGTTACAGTAAAGATGGATTAGAAATTGAGTTCATAGTGATCGTTGATGCCTTGAGAGTCCCTAGATGATCGAGCGTCTATACTGGGTGATCTAGAGTGGTTTGTTTCCTAGCATTTGATTCCAGATCATAGAGTTGTTCTTGTATGTTTGGGTGGTATACAAGGTTGCTTGGAGAATGTGTTGACGAACGTGTTATGGAGAGTAAATCCTATTTGTTCTAGTCATGCAATGAAGGGGGCTCAAGTGGATATTGAGCTCAGGTAAGATATTGGATATTAAGGCAAATTTTCAAAGTAGTGTTTTGCTACCCCAACTCTGATTGCATCCTCATGCTTTTCCACTGGTGATCTGCAAGCGAAGAGGTTTGAGGTTTTTCATCTACCTTATTTTCGTTAACCCTGTTGACACCTAATAAGAGGGATTGGGTGTACAACTATAATTAATGTAAATAAATAATAGAGAAGATAGAGAGTCATCAGGAGATGAACCGAATGGTCACTCCCTCTTGTATATAATAATGAACAACCTGAATGAATAATATGAGTTTTGATTTGAAGAGTTACCTTCTGTTCTGACATGGTATCAGAGCAGGCACAATTTTTTTGCTTCCTTTTAATTTTTAACTCCTATTATATTCTTCCTTTGTTTTGCATCTTTTGCAGGCTGACATTTCTATCAAATCCCTGTGAAATCTCATTTATCATTTAATACATTCATTGAAGTGCGTTGCATTGGAGCTAGCTGTTGAATCCAAAGGCGTTGTAATGACTCGAATTTCCTCCTACTCTAAGTATGGTATATATACCATTTCACATTGAAGAACCATATATCCTTTTTCATGTTCCCTTGAGACAGATCTAAAGTATTATAAACCCATATATCTAAATATCGTCCGGTGTGCCTTTTAATCACATATCACAAATCTCTTGCCTCGATCAATACCGTTGGATGTTTGCGATGTGATCATACCCTTCATTAAACCTGCTCAGACATAGTTCCTGAGGTTTCACTTTATCTAGCTTGTTCTCCACCATTGATATCAACGTCCTGATCTGACGACTGACATTGATTTTGTGGGGGACCACTTGCATGGTAGATACCTGCCCGAAAAGTTCCTTTTAATCTCCACCATTGATCATCACCTTCAAATCTAATGGTTTATAGTGATTTCAGGTGCATTTGTTGCACGAGAGTTACCCACCCGATACGAGTGGTTTTTCTCTCTCCCCTAGTCACTACGTGTCAATCGCTTAGTGGAATCGGGCACTCACCTCTCAATACCACTTACTATTTTTTATCCACCCGAAATACCGATTGTAACATGAAATTCTCCTTTAGCCATGGTTATCGCCTCGACTTGTTTTGCTTGCAATAACCATTGATCGCTTACCATCGACGACTCTCCTCCGTTCATCTCCTCCACTCATCTTTGATGTTCATATTTGCCATACAGGGCAACAAAAGAACTACAACTACATTTAGACTCTAATATTTAGGTGAACGTTGAATGTTGTTAAGTTGAACATTGCTGGTATAACAATCATTTTACGAGTAAAATTTTGCAGCAGCAATATTTTTCTCCACTATACACAAATTTTACAATGCATTCAATTATATATATTGTGGGAGTATTTCTCAATGGAAAGGAGAATTATCCTGAATGGTTATGGAAAATCCAACACACTCTCATTTTTAATGAGCTATGAAAAGAAGTGTGTGTTGGAGGAGACGAAGTGCCAGTTCACCCTACCTTAGGTAAGGAGCTTGCCAATTGGGAAAATAAGAATAGCAAAGCCTATGCATTGATTGTAGCATCAGTAAGTGAAGGGATGAGTTGACACATTTTTCCATTTTCAAATGCATTTGAAGCCTTAAAAAAGCTAAAAGAACTCTATGAACCACACTCTAGACTTGAAGTTGTTAAAATCATGATTAAACTCTTCACCCTTGATTTGGAAAATAATGATCCTCTTGCTCTTGCATTTAAAGTAAAATCTATAATGCATGATATCAAAGTCACTAAGGTTGAATTGGATATTCCTCTGATCACTTTTCTCAGGGCACTTTATCCTACCTACTCCAATTATCTTGATTCATTGCAAGAAAATGGAAATCTCAAAGATATTACCTTTGACTCCCTTGTCAAAAAAATTTGTTGAAAGAGAGAAAGCTTTTGGAATGAAGACAACCTTTGAATCTTCTGAAGAGGTTGTGTGCCTTGCTCATAAAGAACAGAATCTTTCCCAAGATTCTTCAAGAGGAAGACGTGGTCAAAGAGGAAGAGGAAGATATTTCAGAGGCAGGCGGCAGACACTCTCGAGGAGAAAACTTAGATTTGCATTGCATATGCTGCAAAAGAAATGGATCACATGATGCCTCCACATGTAAGTTACCTTGGGACAAAATTGAGCGGTAAAGAAACCAACCCAAAGGTAAAACTAATGACACGGACAAAGGTAAAGCACCTGAATCACTCATTATGTTGTGGCACAATGTAATATTGGAGTAAATGAAGACTTATTTAATGCTTCACTTGCTTCTTCGAAAAACGATTAGTTTCCTGATTCAGGAGCAACTTGCCACATGAATTTTAGAAGAGAATTTTTTGAAAAAATTATTCACAATGTTGATGGAGCAGTATACTTTGCAAACAAATCAAAAATCAAGCCATCAGGGCTTGGCACAATCAAGCTTAAATTGCCTAGTCTTCAAGACTTTCTTTTGCATCATGTTCTATATCTCCCACAGCGGAGGAGAAACTTGTTATCCTTGGTCCACATCCACCAGCAAGGTCACTCCATTCATATGTTTAATGGCAAGCTTGAGGTGAGAAAAGCATCTGACCACTCACTTGTCATGACGGGGATATAAGAAGAAAGGGTTCTCAAGTTGCAAGGTACCTCTACTCGTGCACAACATTTCTCATACAATTCTCATTATGAATAAGGTACATTTCCATCAAGTTTATTATGGCATGCTAGATTTGGACACTTGAACTATGACAAACTCTGCTTGTTGAAGAAAAATGGTGTTACTGGTTTGCCTACAATTCCTAGGAAGCTTAAGCAATGTGATGTTTGCATTCTTGGAAAGCATAGCAAACAGTCCTTTCATGATTCACACTCCAGAGCGCATAGAAAACTTGAAATCATTCATTCATATTTTTGTGGTCCAATGCCTGTTCCTTCTACAAATGGATATAAATATATGGTGACATTTATTGATGGCTACACTAGAATGTGTTGAGTTTATTTATTGAAGAAAAATTCTGATGCTTTTCAAACATTCAAGAAATTTCATACATGGATTTAAAATGATGCACAATATCATATTGGCTCTATTCACACTGATAACGGAAAAGAATACACTTCAAATGAATTTCAAAACTATCTTCACCAACATGGGATCAAACATCAAACAATTGTGCCTTATAATCCCTAACATAATGGAGTAGCTGAACGAATGAATAGGAAAATCTTAAATATGGTACTCCATGCTATTCTTCAAAAATGTAAAAATTATGTTTTGGGCTAATGCAGTTCTATGTGCTGTATATATAAAGAATAGATGTCCATCTAATGCTACTAGAAAGAAGACTCCTTATGAAATGTGGTATGGGTACATTCCTTCGGTAAAGCATCTTAGGGTCTTTGGTTCCACCTGTTATGCCTTGATACCAAAGGTACATAGAAACAAACTCGGTGCAAGAAGTCTTAAGTGTATATTCCTGGGGTATTCAAACACCTACAATGCATACCATCTCTATGATGAAGCCAACAAAATCTTTGTTGTATCTAGAGATGTAATCTTTCTGGAGTCATCCAAAACTGACAATGCTGTTGAAAGGAAACTTGATCACTTGGATAGGTTCATAAATGCAAAATAATTTCAAGAATTTGATAATCAGATTCCACATCTTGAAGGGGGCATTCCTATACTAGATCAACCTCTCGAATCTTCTGCTAAAGCACTCTCTCCCCTACATGACACTCCAACAACAAATGATACTTTGAGTGATGTGATTGATAGAATTGGGAGACTCAATATTGATTCAATCCCAACTAAATCAATGGAACAACCTGGACCATTTGAGAAAGGTTCCCAAAAGTGGCTGACAAAGACACTTGAAAGTGTTAATCCTGATGAGGTTGGAAAGGCAGGAACTAGAAATTCAAACTGGAAAAATGGAGGTAATGTAGATGACTTTGATTCACCTGTTGATATGGATGTTTCTTATGATTGCAAATTCAATTTTTCAACATATTTTGAACCAACTTCCTTTAAAGAAGCTACTTAAAGGATTATGATTCCCTGATAAAGAATGGCACTTGGAAGCTGGCTGATCCTCCATTGGGAACTAAACCAATTGGCTACAAGTGGGTCTACAAGAACAAGTATAAAGCTGATGTCTCACTTGACAAGCACAAAGCTAGGCTTGTGGCAAAATGTTTTGCACAGTAGGAAGGGGTCGATTATGCAGAAACATTTGCCCCCATAGCGAAATGGGCTACCATATGGACACTCTTTTCCCTAGCAGCTCATAATGGTTGGAAAGTCCATCAAATGGATGTAAAAACTACTTTCTTGAATGGAAATCTAAAAGAAAATGTTCTTATGTCCTAGCCTGAAGGATTTGCTGTGAAAGGACATGAACATAAAGTATGCAAACTTGTGAAATCCTTGTATGGCCTCAAACATGCACCACGAGCCTCGTATGAAAAACTGACTAAACATCTTCTGAAACTCAATTTCAAACATTATGATGTTGATGATGCAAGTTTTTTTTTCAAGAAAGTTGGCAAAAAAATTGTATATCTTGTGGTATATGTAGATGATCTTTTGATGACAGGGAACAATGAAAGCTACATTGCATCCATAAAGAAGGAATTGAAAAAAGGTTTTGAAATGACTGATTTGGGCTATGTTGATTACTATCTTGGTACTGAAGTAACCCAACGTCCGAAGTCCATATTCCTTTCTCAAAATAAGTACATTGGAGATATGTTGAATAGGTTTTGCATGACTGAATGCAATCCTCTGACTACTCTAGTGGATCAAAACTTAAAGCTCACATCCATTGAAGGAAAAGAATTTGAGGATGCAACAAAGTATAGAAAGCTTGTAGGAAGTCTCAAGTACCTAACTACTACCAGACCAGACATTTCGTTTGTTGTTCAAATCCTCTCCAGATTTATGCAAATGCCTTGTCAGGGACATTGGTCTATTGCAAAAAGAGTTCTAAAGTACTTGAAGGGAACTCAAGAGTTTGGAATCAAGTATACACTGGTGGGCGACTTTAGCTTGATTGGATACTCTGGTTCAGGCTTCGATGGAGGCAAAGAAACTGGGGTATCTACTTCAGGTTATGTTATGAGTCTTGGATCAGGAGCTGTCTCCTGGAGATCATGCAAACAATCAGTTCTAGCAAATTCCACAATAGATGTAGAATATGTGGCAGCAGCTGAGGCAACAAAATAAATTGTGTGGCTCAAGAAAATTCTTGAAGATTTACAAGTAAAACAAGTACAATTGACTACACTTATGATTGAAAATACCTCTACAATAAAGTTGGCCAAGAACCCAAAGTTCCATGATCAAACAAAGCACATCAATACTAAATATCATCTAATTCGACATCATGTTGGGGCCAAAACAATCCATCTCCACCATTGTTCCACTCATGAGAAAATTGCAACATCTTCACCAAAGCACTTGGAAGAGAAAAGCTTGAAAGATTCAGAACGATGCTTGGACTCACCAACATCCCTTCAGATTAAAGGGGGGAATGTTGATACCTAATTAGAGGGATTGGGTGTACAAATGTAATTAATGTAAATAAATATAGAGAAGATAGAGAATCATCAGGAGATGAACTAAACAGGCACTCCCTCTTGTATATAATAATGAACAATCTGAATGAATAATCTGAGTTTTGATTTGAGGAGTTACCTCTTGGTCTGACAAACCCGAAGGACTTTAGAGCGAAATATTTCACTACTGCAGTTCTATTTTCCTTGAGATTACTATTATACACTCGAAGACTACTAAAATGTGGACATTTCCACCTCTGTTATAGATCTAGGGTTCTTACAGGGAAATCATCTCTAATTCTTAACTGTAGGAGGGTGTTTTCCTTTGTTAATAACTTGTAGTTGTCTGTAAGAATCTCTTCTGTATAAATGAGTTCCATAGAAGCTCTTCCTCCAAGGTTTGAAGCTCGGGGGCAATCTTTTTTTCCTACTATCTCTCTCCAATCCCTACAGGGGATGTCACGAACAAAAGATTCTCAAGATTCAAAGAATTAAACGTCTTAGTGACTCAAATATGAAAAAATTCTCTGAATTTTTATTTTATTGAAGAATTATTTTTGGCATTCAATTCTTAATGAAGAATGAATATTTAGATAAGAAAATGAGCTTAAAGATCATTTATTTGTTTGGCGTAATGGTGAAAATTTGTGTGGAGGCTTAAAGATCTAATTTTTTGTAGATTTAGTCATGGAGAAATAGGTTTATTCAGCTATGTTATCCATGGGAAGAGGCAAAGAATATTATGGCACACAGAACCATATGATTAAGCCCTTTGGAAAGAAAATATGCCCCTCTTGGGCTGGAGATAAAGGTGTTCTGATATCAGAGGTATTTCCTCTAGAAAATTGTGGGTGGTCTGTCCTTCTTGAATCGACTTGTGTAGTGTGAAAAAAAAGGTGTTTTTGAAGCTGCTCCATGCTGACAACAGTGAATGGTGTGGCCATGTGTGGAACATTTGCAAGCTAGTTGTTTTTTATCTGGCTCGGCGAAAAACTTGGGAGAAAGAAAGTGTATGCGATCACACTGATCACCATGTTAATCACCAGCATAGTGAGTGGAGTGTTCAGTATAGTGGTGTCCATGGTTGAGGACAAAGTTTGTTTTTTATTATTATATAAAATAATGGTCACCACTTGTGGTTATATTGTTATTGTGCTTATATTGTTATTTGTTTTTTTGGTATGGGTAAAGGTGCACAAGTATTTGAAGTTTGCACATATAAATTCACGACTTCAATATGAAGTCATTTGGTCAGAATTCACAACTCTAACTTATGACAATTAAAGAATGGAGATCCAAGACCAATCTACCAAAGTTAAAAATGAAGACGCCAAAGACTCAAAATAACAAAGCCTATGATGGAAATATTCAAGTGTGAACACAATGGTGTGCTCTAGCATATGAATAGTGTGGTGCATCCAAGATGAGTGGAAAATGATCCAAAGGGTAGCATAGTGAAATTTTGTTCGACTATGTAGAATAGATTCATGACCATGATAAAGTATGAGTCACATATTGTAATTATAGAAAATCTACACATAGTATATTGTTTTGTAATGGTTAGTTGTGGTCCTTGAAATGTTTTATGTACCTCCTGTAAGACCTAGAGAGGCAAACATACCCCTTTGTTATGTGTTCCCACTATTACAGGGTTTTTAACACCCTCGAAGAGTCTGTCATGCAGGAGCGGTACACTTGCGTGGACCATTTCGGTTATAGACTCCAGAGGTGAAATTGTATTTAGGGGAAATTTATCTAGAGGTTGGATGAACCATGTATGTTAAGAACTTTTGAGTACACTCGTGGTTGCAGTGGTTTGGCACCCATGCATTTCACTAGATGTTTGTTCCTTTATATGGACATTCACAATTTGATGATGTTTGTATGAACATGGTACAAGTTCTAATTAGTAGATTGGACCATATGTAGATCTTTGTTGATTAAGATAAAGACAAGTAGTCATTAAGGGGGTGACTTGAAAATAAAATTCCTACTTGTCTCAGTTTTGATTCTTCCTATGTAAAGGAGTTTGTTCCTATTCTATAGGAGTTGTTTAGATCTAGTTGATTCCTAGATTATTGTGCGGTTGAGATATTCTCTCAATTAATTGATTATGTGTCCAAGAAAATCGCCCTGTCTTGAGACGACATTTCATGTTTATATGTAATATTATTTGATCAATGTAATTCAGTGTGCATTATTCAATTTTAATTATTTTTCCTTCATTATGCTTTGAGTCATATTCATAATGGTTTGATTTTCCCTTTCAATGACTCCATTTCAGAATATTGCCTATAGTAAATTGTTTATTGATTCCATGAGACTAACAAAACTCAATGAAATAATTTAGCATATATTCACCACCATCTTAAAATTTTAATATATTTTCCACTTTTCATTTCAAGCATAGCTTTAAACTTCTTAAATATAGTAAGAAATTCAAATTTTTGTTTGACAAGTATTTAGTGTAGTGATCAATAAAAGTTAAAAAGTACACATTACCACCCAATGAGGGTATTTGAGTCTATTCACGAAAATTTGTGTGTAAAATATCTAGTGGAGCTTTCTCTTTATATGAAAATCTAGATTCAATTTTCTCTCTATGATACTTTGCACATACACAGCTCCCACATGAGCGTATTGATTGTTGAATACTCGTAATCCTTTCATGATTCACCATCTATTTATTTTAGAGGAAATATTAACCATGGAAATTATAAATGACTATATCTTAAATTTTGTAACCAAGATTCATCCAAATTCTCAGTTTTATAACCATTCAATGAGGGAGATAGCTCATTTCTCATTACAAGCCGAAGCATCCTATTGTTGGTCATCTCCACCCTTGCAAATTCTTGCTTGGATATTTATCAATGATTGTACATACTTTATTCTTGAAGGGCACTCTGTACTCTTTCTCTATTAGTTGTCAAATGCTCAACAAATTACATTTTAGATAATATACATAATACACATCATATGTTATTCTTCTTTCACCATTTTAAGTGTAAACAAAAATCACTCATATACCTTTAACACATACCTTATTATCATTTCCCTACTTGACCATTCTTTAAATAATATAGCTTATGGTCACAAACAAATCTATATTTTCAATGATGTGATAGCTTCAACCACTATCCAAAAACCAAATACCATTTGAAAATTCTTGAGGTAAAAAAATTTTTATTTCATTATCTTGAGACTCTTCTATCATATGCACACGCTACTTATGAGTGTCTACATGCTTCTTCGAACACTTGTTAGCAAAATGACAATATTTGTTTCAATAATAATGTTGTACCTTAGACTTATGGTACCTCTCATTTCCTTGCTACCATGTTTTTCTATTACTCCCCCTAAAATTAGAATTGTGGTTCTAAGATTTTTCCTCATGCTTAGAATTACTCATGTACATATTTATATCAACTAATTTTCCACCTCTTCCTCTATTACTAGACATCCCATTGCCTCTTCTTTTCTTAAATTGTAGTTGAGTTTTGAAGGTGGTCTCTAATTTGCTATTATATAGTCATCCTCGATTAATGTGCTATTGGAAACTAATCAAATCATCAATTTTCATTTGACTTGTGCCTTTAGACTCTTCTATTGATAGAACCACCAGGTCAAATTTATTTGGCAAGCTATGGAGGACTTTCATAATCACTTTATTGTTTGAGTCTCCATATCCATACTCTCTCCATTGATTAATAGTACTTATGGCCTAATTCATAAAACTATCCATGATTTCACTATCTTTCATTTTCAAATTCTCAAAATAGATTATGTAACTTGACATTTTTCATTTTGGATACATCCTATTAACAATATACAAGAGTTTCGTAGGCCTTCTTTGACATTTGAAACTTTTAGAAATATCACATCATCTAAGGCTTGTTGAATAAGGCCAAAAGTTTTTCAGTCCTTTCTTTTGTTGTCCCTCAACAATGTCTCTTGAACATTTGTTCGAGCTATCTTTTTTTCTTGATCAACTTGCTTTCTATACCTTATCCCAAAAACTCATAAGAATGCAACAATGGTATCATTCTAATAGGTCAATATTCATAATTTCCTCCGTAAAAAAGTTCCTAGAGACTATTGAAATCCTCCAATTCATAGCTACTCTATGTAGCAACTATGGCTATGCCTCAGTGATCATTCCTAATATATATAACCAAAAAAATACTCCGATAGGTTGTAGTATAGAATCATAATCAACATTAGGACAAAATAATTTTGAAGTTCTATCTCATCTTGGCCATCTAAAGAGCAATTTTCCTAGCATATCATGGATACCATGGAGAATATGCACATATCTACCGAATAATATAATCTTTGTCTTGAGCTTATTCATTTGGTTGCCGATAACGGGAATACAATATTCTCTTCACTATCATCAACAAATAGTGACAATGGTGATCAATTCACTAAGTATGGAAAGTTGTACAGATGTTGGGAGATGGTGGGAGATCGATAAGATAATGAGAGACTACTACTCGGAGTAACCAATAATGAGATTAATATGTAGTAGGTATATATATATACCTAGCTATCGATCCACTATTGATCCACTAGATCCACTTGATTTTAAATAAGTGTGAAATGTAAAAACTATTAGAAGATAAAGATAAGGCATGATCACATTAAATTAGAGAGATGTTTAGAGTGCATCGAAAACTGATAAGGATACTCCTCTACTAGTGTGGCAAACTATACAACCATAGCTTCCTTACAACCCTTACTCACATTGATCCTTCTATGTCATTCATCCATTAATACAAATTTTAAGTCATTTAATTTCCCCTTCACTTTTCCACAAGTTGTGGAAGTTGTGGAAGTGTTTATTCCTTTGGATCTGGAAGAGTTGGTGGAGGTGGTTGCCCCTTGGGATCTTGACCAATTGATTTAGTGATGTCATCGAAGGGTTAAAGAGTGTGGAGGTGATGCAACCATTAAATAATTATCTCTAACAAGTGAGTTATTGAAAATTTAGCCATTTGAGTGGATCCTAAATGAGTTTAGGGAGTTAATGAAAAGTTAGTGATATGATTTCCTTTACGGCTTAGCCCTCTTGTAGTTTAGACCTACCATTTTAATGTGCTAATATTTAATAAATCAAGCTTTTATATTGTTGATAAACCTTGAAGAATTTGTTTGCATTTAAAATCCATGAAAAGATTAACATAAAGTGTGTGACAAGAGAAATAGAATAACGCAAAGTCCAAGAGAAGATCAGAGGCGTTTTTCATATCAAGTGACTATCAGCTCGAAAGTGAATATCTTTAATTCCATATTCAATACATGTTCCATCCACCAAGGAACCAAAATCTTCTGCCGCATATCATAAAACATAAGGGCATTATTCCTCTACATTAATATTTGAATGAATGGGATCACATAAGAAAGGCTTCCATTTACAAAAATCCATCAAAAGCGATAGAGAAGAGATAGACATCCATCCATGTAGAAGTTTTATTTTTCATACCTAAAATAAACTGTAAGCAGCTCCATTGCATCTCAAGTGGCTTCTTCTTACCCTATCCAAGAACAGGTTGTGGCTTCCTTGCTGAGTTGCCCATGCTTACATATTTCCGTCAACCAACCACCAGTATGTGTTGAGTTCATAATCTCGGACTTTAACAAATAAGTTAATAATTTATTTTAAGCTTGGTTGACAAATCAGCCACCAACTTGATCTCCTTCCTTTCATATCCATACTTTTGTCATGAGAATTTGATTTATCCCATTCCAATGCTAATGATTGTCAAACTGCATCACTAGGCATCACTAAAAAGGAACATCACCATCCAACATCTTGTAAAACGAACATTTCGCTTGTCATTTTTAGCATGGAAGCATGCATATCCAAAGCAGGCATAATAGAACGTCAAATTCCATTAGTCCTCATGTAGAGTGTAGCAGCAATGAGGCTTCTCATACGTGGGTAGCCTTTAGTCTGAAGCGTTGGATGCAGTTGATAGGTTTCTTCAGTGCAGGTGTCCCCCAATTTATAGGAAATCAATGTATTACTCTGTGGTTAGGTCGATTATATGTTTGGACAAATTATGGCCAAATTGTAGATAACATTCTTTCTTTCCTTCTGGCATCCCTTGAAGCCTGACATATACTCTGCATTTTCGCTATTCACTCTTTCCTTCGAGTTGGCTATTTTGCATGTATTGTAACCGAGACCTTCGGATCCCTGGATTTGACGATTTGCAAATTTGTGAGAAGGGGCTTTGAAACTTTGCCCCTAGAGTAGATCTCATTCATCGCATTCCTCACTTATCTCTACCATAACTCAATTACTACACATGTTGATACTCAACTACTAATTTCATATTTAAATTCATATTTGAGTTTCACTAATGTCTATGTTGTTATCTACTGTACTGCTGATCAATTGTCTAAACATTGTAGGAAGCGTTTAATGCTTGTAAGGGAAATTATTATGACAATCAAGATGTTGTATGTCTAAGCAAAGTAGCTGTAATAGACGAGGTAACCACTTTTTTTTGTTTCGATTTTTTTAAGTTGTGTTGTGAGAATTTTTTCATGGCTTGCATACATGCTAAAAGCGTCTAATTTTGTCATTGAATGTGCAGATGGTTTCAAGACTTAACATTTATGACATTCTTGAGCCATGCTACAACGCCACTGAAGTTCTGTGTACGGTAAGGATATAGGATTAATAATCCCAATAATAAGTTCAGAAAAGTAAGCCAAAAAAACCAACACAACTGAAACCTATAAAAAATAATAAAGGAGCATTTGGCTTAATAGGGTGTCTCCACCAAATGCCATAGATCATTGCTACGTGACAATATGCAATAATAACCATTCAAGGGAATTACAATGCATTTCTTCATCAAATTTGATATATTTATTTTGTGAACGTAGTAGTGGCTTTTGTGGCATCCTCATGTCATGCATTGAAGTGGTGAAATTCATTATTTGTCTCAAGTTCCTTCAGGTCCTAATATTAATATTATTGTTGTATCAATATTAACCACATCTATCTGTATTGTTTGATTGTTTGAAGTGGTGAAATTTATTATTTGTCTTAAGTTCCTTCACGTCCTATTATTATTCTTGTATCAATATTAACCACATCAATTTTGCTATATCTGTATTGTTTGATTGTTATTTTCCAAATTTCAAGATGGTAGAACATGACGATTATTTGAAGTTTTAATGATGTAACATGTTTTTGGTTTTACATTTCCAGAACATTTATTGTAATTGCACAAGTGATACTATGAATCATCTATTAGCTATCAAATTATAGACTTTTCTTCATACTTACTATTTCAAACATTTTTTCCCATTGGTATTTATAACTTTCTGCAACTTAGTAATTCATGTTTGACTTCTCTAAAGCAACTCTCTTTACTTTGTTAAATCAAGGTCTGAGCATTGCTCATACTTGGTGTAATGACAAATCCGTGAGAAAGGCCATTCATGTGCAAACGGTATGCTCTTTTAACTAAAAAGGGTTTTTTTTTGTTTTCACATCTTTGGTACACTCATGTCCTTGTTTGTATGCCTTGATTTGGGTATTTATACTTCTTACTTTCAAAGGCAAGGAGTTAAATTTCATGTGTATGTGGGGAGGGGAACATCGATTTTGTTAAGAAATGATCGCAGAAAATATAAAGTTTTCCAATAAATGAAATAAAATATAAAGTGATTGAGAACCACAACACCAAAAAATTGTTGGAAAACCAAATATTGTATAGGAAAAGACACTTGGGAAAGATTAGAAACTCTTTTATTACTATAATAATAATTAAAATCATCTTATCCTTTGAGCTCAACTCTCAATTTCTCAATGCTAAGAACTAATTGAAATCAATCCAATTTATAGAAGAATTCTTGGTTATATTCCATAAGAATCCTTCATTATAATTGAGGAGAAGCTTCCATTATATTCTATAAGTCTTAGTTATACTCAAGTAGAACTAAAATTAAAATTATTTACACTCTCACTCAACCTTATTTGAACTCACACTTAAATATTTGCATTCATTCGTAACTATATCTACATTAACAGTTAACAATCTCCCAATAAAACTCTTCCTTATCTCTTGGAAATATTTTTGTTAACATGTAGGCTCTATGTGTATTTTATACAATAATATTAGCCCATCATCTAGTGGGTGGTGAGTCCAATGATATCTAGCATCAACATGCTTTCTTTTATAATGATATGCTTCTTTCTTGGTAAGTGAATAGGGCTCTCACTATCATAATGTAAGACATATTTTTCTTTCTTTAATCCCAAGTATTGTAGAAATAATTGCATCCATAGCATATCTTTAAAAGCTTCTCTTGCAGTTATATATTCTTAATCTTTTGTAGAGAGAGTTGCTACCTTCCAAAATTTAGACACATAAGAAATTGTTTCACCAACAAAAAGTATATAAATAATGATTGGTGGACTTTCTAATGCTCAAATCTCTAGTCATATTTGCCATTTCATAATATTTAAGTTTGGTATTATTGTTACCTAAAAATAGACGATAATTACTAGTACCATTGAGAAATATGAGAGATGGCTTTGCTTCTTGTCAATGTTGTTTTCCTAGATTTGCAAGAAACCTACTTGCAACTTTGATTGAACTAGCAATATTTGGATGGGTACTCACCATGGATGGGTATTCACCATGGCATACAACTAATCAAAGAATAAAACAAACTCAAAATATTTGAATTAAGGCTTCCTTCATTAGAAACTAATCCAATATCTTCTTGATAGATTGAACACCTTTTTTATTGTTTGTCCCACCAAAAATTGAAGTCTAGGGATATATATCCAAAAACTTTACTAGTTATATGCCGTCTCTAAAAAAATTCTACTTGCAAATTGTTCCTTCCACTAACTCCCCACATTTCCCTACTGGTCAAAATTAAATTCAAATTTCCTATAATTGTGGAAAGTATATTTTAAGCTATTTTTTGTTTCATATGTGAAATAATTAGCTTTCAATGTTCAACTAATGTTTTTATTTTTGTTTCATATGTGACATAATTAGCCTTCAATGTTCAACTAATGTTTTTATTTTTTTTAGGAAAACATTCTGCAAATGGTGTTGAGTTACCCATAAATTTTCTATTTGTATTAATAATACTTTCTCAAATTTTTATCTTTTCGCTATGAGAAACCATGGAAACAATGTGAACCTCATTGTTTGTAAATATATCTAGACTAGAGAACAAGCCAATATTTGACTTCACTTATGGTCTCTCACAACTCCAACTACCCAATTAGGGATGGTAAAATAGTTAACAACATGAGAAAGTACACATATTGTTTCTATAACAAATTTGTAGTAGGAACATCACCAACCGAAATAGTCTTATATAGGAACAAATGTTTGGATTGGGAAAAATAAGTTAAAAGAAACCAATTGTTAGAGAGATTAAAAATTTCACCATGAAAGGAGTAGCATCATCTCACCACCTCAATCCATTTGAGTTCAAAAAAGAAGCACCACCTCAATTCAATGAATTCTCAAGTGATAGCCACCTTACAACTTGAGGAAATATGATGGGGAAAACATGATTTTTGTAATCCATTTAATTGACTTGATTACTTATATAAATATGGATGATCAAAAGAATGTATAGATATAGTGGCATCACAGAGTAGCTTCACATAGGTTTTTCCACTTTTAATTATTAGTTTAACAACACCTCACTACCTCAACCCATTAAAATTCACTACCTCAACCCATTAAAATTCAGAAAGGAAGCACTAAAAATATAAAGCAGAAAAAAATGATTTTTAATGCGAGGAAATGCCTTGAAATTTCATATAAATATGGATCAAAGATAATAACATTACAAAGTAGCATCATAGATTTTTTTAGTTGTATTGGTTAATTATATCGATGCAGTTATAGATGTTCTTTGTTGATATTACATTGCAACAACTTCCCTATTCTATTGCTATAATATCCCATGTTTCCAGGCTATAATGGTAGAAACTTATGTATAGCTTATTGCTAAAATAGATTTTTTTTTTTTGAAATCTATGTTTTACATGAGGCAATTTTATTATTTCTCTATAATTATTGATATTTATAAGTTGGAAGATGTAGTTTCATATTTCAGCATGCCCTCCTTCTTTCACTTTGGTAATAGAGCTAGAGGATTGGAAGAGCTAAAATGTTTCTTGGGCATAAGAATAGAGCCATTGTGATATTGCAACATCAACAAAAAACAATATTTGCATCGAGTACTAATGAGAAAGTCGCGATTCTTTAGAGATATAACAATGTCTAGAATAATCATTGAGGCATGTCCTTTGCCATCATGGAAATTCGAGGAAGAGTCAATGTGTATTGAATGAATTGACCATTTCAAAGTGTGAAAATTTTCTTACTCTCCATTTAATGATTTTCATTTGTGGTAAGAAATAGCATTGAGTACCATCATCGCCAAGTCTCAAGTTCCTATATTAATTTAGAAAAAATATGATATGTGGTCTATTAGAATTAGAAAAATGTTATGCTATCATGATCTTTGGGGATATGTCACTGATCGATATCGAGATCCTATTAATTAGGCAATAAAGTGGGCTCTAACAAGTGCTAAGAAAATGTTGTTAAGGGAGAACATAAATAAGGATAGTAAATATGTTGGCCAATGTGATATTGTTAAAGGTGTTAAGTTTAGAGTCTTCAAACAAGGTGTGAGACACTCTTGAATCCTTCACCAAGGTGTATCCAAAGTGAAGAATGCTAAGTTACAAAATTTGAGAAGATATTTTAAGAATATAAAAATGAAAGATAGTGAAACCATGGATAATTTTATGACTCAGATCATGAGTATCATTATTTAACTAATAAAATGTTGAGAAGACCTCTCGAATAAGAGAGTGATTAAGAATTCCTCCATAGATTTCTGAGGAAATTTGAAATTGTGGTTGTCTTAATAGAAGAGTTTAACAATATAAGTCAAATACAAATTGATAAGTTGACTACTTCTTTGATTGTACATGAATAAAAAATGACTAGATATAATAGAACATTGGAGTATGACATCAAAACTCAACTACAATTTACTAAAGGAAGAGGCATAGGAAGGCCAATTAAAACTGGAAGAGGAGGTAGAGTAATTGATCAAAGATTAATTCAAAATTATTTTAAGCATGAGGATGAATTTCAGCAATGTCCCTCTAATTAAGGGGCAGTAACAACAAAACATGAAAGGGAAATCAAAGGTACACTTAGTCTAAGGTACCATCCTATTATTGAAAAAAGTAAGGTCATTTTGCTAATAAGTACTTGAGGAATTAGACATATGTTTGTAAGTAGTGTTGGGAATCAATGATTACATAGAGTGGGAGTGAAACCGTAATTTACAATTTTTAATTTTTATCTAAGAAACCATACTATCAATTGAAAGTAACCATCAACAAGCAAGTTAACTACATTCACATAACACTTGTACATAGTGATTTTAACTTGCAAACCTTACCTAGAGAAAAACCACAAAAGCTTGTTTGTATTATGATGTAAATCAATACCACTTATTCATATTACATCAATGTTTAGGAGAAGCCACTCACATGAGCACCCAACCCCTTTATATAACTAAGCACCAACTCTCTTAGATGAAACAACCTTTGATGAGTGTAGGAACCCACTTACTACAACCAAGATTTCTACAATTTTATGTTATTTTCAAACTATAAACCATTTTCTACCTCTGAAGGTTGGAAATGAATAAGATCGAAACTATGTCCTCTATAGCCTCCTCTTATTGAATGATATTTGTCAACTTTAGATAACACAAACTCAACTTCCCTAAATCCATTTCTCATCACCTATCAATCAATTTCAATCTGGCTCACTACTACTTTCACTCAATATGTACTTTTCTCTAAGCTTATAGCAACAACTCACACAAAACCAACTCCACACAATTCTCTTCTCCCAACACACACATGACTACATCATCTAATAAAATGTGTCTCCATACTTCTAGAAAATTCCACTAATCCTCACATAGCTCGAGAAGCTACAACAATGAATTTCCCTTAGCTCAATATGGAGCTATAGTATGCTTACAAGGCTCAAAGAAAAACTTTAGTATGGCTTACATTGTGATGAGCCCCAGAAATGAGTAATTATATGGGCTCATTCATCCTCCTAATTCGACTTAATTCACCATTCTCATTAGTTTTTGCATGCTTTTTTATTATATTTATGCTAATAGAGTGAATTGGGTTAGTCATTATGCCAACAAGTCTAATGTGTGCTTTATGCAGTTTTTTTTGTCAATTTGGAGACAAAATCAAAGGTTTAATGAGCACTTGGCAGCCAAATTCGTGGAAGAACAAGGGAGATGATTTGTAGGAAGGTGTCCCCTTCATTTATGAGCCCTTACTTCCAATTCTCCATCAAAACTTTGGAACACAAGGGGCAGCCAAGCCAGTCAAGTAGGACTGCTGTTAACTGCAAGTTTTGGCAGCCGAGCCCCTAAAGTTTAGGAGGACAGTTGGGGTCCTCAATTTGTATAAATAAGAAGGATTAGGGCCTCATTTGGGGTAGCCAGGAGTTAGTTCGATTTTAGTCAGATGTTCGTCAGTTTCTAGGTAGGAGTTAGTCAGATGTTAGTTAGATTTTAGCCAATAGGTTAACTCTGCATTGCACCACATTTTCAAGCTTTTTCTTGTAGATAGTTTCTGAGATGTAACTATTATTTTTTGATCAATAAAGATGAATCCAGCTTTGCACCAACTCTAATCTTTCTTAGGAGGTTGTAGCTCTTGGGGTTGGGCCCAACCCAAGTGCCCAATACCTCCTTTGTGTGCTTTTATGTGTCTTTGCTGCATTCTTAGAATAGAATCTATTATTTAGGTTAAAATCTTGTTTTGTTACTTAGGTTGCTTTTGATGATTAAAATAGCTTTTCATGCTTCAAGTTGATTTGATAGTTTAAGTACAAAAAATATCTTCAAAAAAGGCCATCAAGCAGCCCCTGATCTCACCTCTCCCTCCTTGGGACCATGAGCTAAGACCAAGGCATACTTGCTGCCATAAAAACATTGTTTTGCTTTTCAATGTAATTGCAAGTGTTGGATTTTTAGATGGAAAAGTTGATACCAGTTATTATTGCATGTTTAGACCTATTCTTGCTTAGGTTTCCATAATTGTCTTTCATGATTTACTGTTCACAACTTGTTGTTCATCATGATTCTGGTTTCTAGATCAGATTAGGTCACAGTAGATAGATCTATGATCTTTTTTAGTCTTTCTTTGATTAGTTTTGAGAGATTTTGTGCAGATCACCTGTAATCCATCCCTGCCCACCCTTCCTCCAATAATACAACCTGCTCCATCCCCTAATCCAATATTCCTTCCCTTCATTTGCACATTTTTCCACTTTTCCCTAATTTCTACATTCTTGTGCACCATTGCTCCCTCCATCCTTAAACAAATTCAATCACCTTAATCACTCCTTAGCCTCATTTACCAGGTCTTAGGCCCCTTAGCTTCCTTATCTACCCTTCATTTCCACTTCTCCACATTTCTTCCACCATTAGCCCTTCAAAATTCTTTTTTTAGAACATCCTGTAGAAGCTACAATACATTTTGTAGAGCCCTTGCAGACTTCCTGTAGAAGCTCACGAAAGTGGATTCTTGAGATCCGATCACTATGAAACTCTCTGAAAGAGTGTTAGGGACCCCTTAGGCCCTCTTCTCACCTTCCCAACCTCCTGCAAGCATTTCCTTTCGCCAATCAACCTCTGCACAATAAAAAACAGTTAAAGCACATGCATAATAATTCTGCCAACTTACTCAAAAATACAAAAGATGTTTTTTTCTAGATTTTACTGCAGAAGTAGCTTATTCACATGGATTTTACTATTCTAGAAGTCAATGGCGTCCATTTCCACTACTTTCATCTCTTTTCTCGCACCGGTAAGGTTAATCAGTAAAACTAGGGTTTGCATTTCCTTTCAGCTTTTGGTTTATTTCTGCAAGTAGACTAGCTTCCTTCGAGTTAGCTTTCATCCATCATAGTTAAAAGCTTCTTTTAAAAGCTCATAGAAGTTGGTTTAAGCTCCTAGCGGACTTGTGCCAGCTGATCAAGTGATAGCCGCGGCGAGAGTTAGTACTTGTGCATATAGCACTATCACTTTCATATTTGTTACGAACTACCGGGTTGATAAAAGTAAAGAAGGGAGTCTCAGGAGTTGCTTCATTATTGCTGCAATACTGGAGCCCACCATCTTTTTGGCACCGTTGTCGAGGAAGCGTCAGAGTATTGGTTATTGCTGCTTTTCTTCTATTTTCTACTACAACCTTCTACTAAGTAGTTTATTTCAGCAAGAGTAGAGTAGTTGTTTCATTTCAATTTTGCAATTTCATTTCCGCAAAAGTAGATTAGACATTTCCTGCTTTCATTTCATTTCAACAAGTGTAGATTACATATTTTCCGCTTTCATAGATTACCATTTCAATTCTGATATTTCAATTCTGCAATCATAGATTAGCATTTCATTTCTGCAATTTCCATTCTACAAGGGTAGCTTAGCATTTCATTTCTGTAATTTCATTTCAGCAACATAGATTAGTGAGTTCCTCCTTTCATTTCAATTCCACATTTTCATTTTAGCAAGATAGATTTTAGTTAGTTGCAGTTCAATTTATTTCAGTTTTGCAGGTACAAGCAGAAAAAAAAAAAACAAAAGCAAAAATCAACGAAAAAGATTTCCTTTCATGCCTTGTAGGAGTAGAGATAAGTCAGAAAAACATTTGCACAACACCCCCACTGCTTCACACAGCCAACCTTCTCTCTTCTTCGATGGTTGTGATTAAGAAGAACCCCTAGGTGGACAACAAGACATATTTGAATAACCTCTAGGGGAGAAGAAGAAAACATTCCTCTCGAGCAAATGGCTGCAAACAGAAATGTTAGGAGCAGTACCTTATCCAAAAACAAATTTTCAAATCAAATGGAAGATTTCAAGAGCAAGGTGAGGCAGTTTCTTGCCATGCAACCGGATACCTTGCGGATACAAAGGAAGCAAGAGGAATCCAAGAGGGCTTTGGCCATCTTTTATCCCAGGTGTACTAGAAAGCATCCTAGGAATGAATGTCCATTGGACTCCATAGAAGTGTGTTTTGTCTATGAAAAAGACCATCCTACAGATCAGTGCCCTTCCTTACTCAGAATCAAAGTTGCATATCAGAGGGCTAAAGGAGCCACTGAACCACTCTATTATATGAACCAAATGAGGCCACATGGACCCATACCTTACCAGCAGGGAATGCAAGAGACATCCCAGACCTATTACGACCCCTATCAAGTCACTTTCATGCCTTGTTCGGGTCCCCCTGCTCATCCTTCTTGGTCCACACCTCCTCCTTGGTCCTTCACATCTCCATATTATGCCCAATCAGCTGTTCATCCATTTCACCCCTACGCTTAGCCATAGCCTCAGTGGAATGCACCTCATCAAGGGTGGTGGCCCTAGTACAACACTCCTCCCGCTCCTTTTCCTCCACCACCTGCTCAACCACAACCATCACCTCCTGCTCCACCAAGACAGCCCCAAATGCCTGCTCAACCGAACTCAAATGCAAATAACAGGCAGGCTCAGCAAGTATATAGTGGGAAACCAGCTACCCAACCACAACCCCATCCACATCCATCTCAAATATACACCCCCACTCAACTACCTCTACCACCATTTCCGAACCCGCACATTGGAGTAGCTCAACCCAATTGCAATGCTGAGGC
>APFE031402173.1:0-90540 GCA_000404065.3 Pinus taeda | reverse complement strand
TTGTTTTACATTTAGAAAGATGAAGAAGGTTTGCATTACCAACCTACATATCCTACGGGGTGTACCAATTAATTCCTTAATGAATCAAGATGGAATGTTAGTCTGCTCACATGGCTAAAGTATGGTCTCTGTTATCACTCAGAATTTTCTATGGAAGTTATTAGAAGAAAGAAAATGACCAAGGTAACCACAAACCAACTTTTGGGCATAGGATTTAGCCAACGTACACTCAGAGAGGGCTCTCTTTGTGATTTAGCTTTGTTTGTTGGGATTTCAGACTAGTTATGAAGGTTCATGGGGGTTTTTGTATTTGTATTGAGGATTGGATGGTGAAATTCTTGAAACAGATGGATAGAATGATGTATTCAGACCATTGGGCTATGGAGTCAACAAAAGGGTAGTAGAATTGGATCAACTCACTAAAGGGAATGTTCAAAGGGCAAGCTAGAAGATGAAGGTGCAGGTCTTTGGAGCAAGAGGATGAAATGGTTTTAATAAGTGCGAGAGAGAAATTAAGAATTCTAAGACCGAGATTCAAATGAGGAATAGAGGGTAATCGAAATAGAGAGAAATTAAGAATCCTTTGATATGGATTATTAAGAAACAACCTAAAATAAGGAGCAACTAATAATTCCTTAACTTAGATATCAGTTGAAAACATTCATTTGCCTAACTATTAAAACAGAGTGTAATTAAACAAATTATGAGATGTTATTCTTGTTATAACATTCAGATGTAGAAATACATTAAAGATTGTTGAAAAACTTTAAGAAAGATAACAACAAGATGAGAAAATACTTGTCTGCAGTTAGCTCAACACATGAATCCTATGAAATATCTTGTCTTTATGCACCAATCTAGCTTGTTGGCTCAGCCATTGATATAATAGCTTTACAGTATTTTGATCAATAAGTCTATAGAAATGTCCAAGAATCCACACTACATACTTCAAATGTGAAGTATTTATACAAAAGTTTTATTACAAAATATCCCAAAGTAACTTGAGATTTAATCTAGGAAATATAAATATCTTCTTGCAAGAAGATAGAGATAGCTATTGAACTACTTTCATGCTATTCCATTTATTGTGGTGCTACTGGCCTTTATGGTTTGGTTTTAGCCCTTAATTCTTTTTGTTGTTTGAACTTTCACGCTGGAGGATTTAGTCACTTTAGGCTTTTATCTGATACACTTTGACACTGATACTCTTTCACCTTGCTGACCTGTTTTGATCCTTTCACCTAGTTGTTTTGCTTTTACCTTCTTATTGCATTTTTCTTTTGGCAAATCAGTCATTTTTTCCCACCATTTAGTATCAGGTAATATGATTTTCAACATCCTTCTATATATTTCATCTACCTCGGTGTACTTAGAAAAAGTAGGCTTAGTGATGAATAAGTGTTTTACCTCATGTTGGAGAAAAAACAAGTTTTCAAACATTTGGTAAAGAATATTGCATGTTGGTAATGCATTTATTGATGATGTACTCGCCTGTTCTTTAGCTAGCTCTCTGATTTTGTTGTCATCATCCTGTTGTGTCATGAACCTGTCATTTATGGCCAAGGGACTGGTTAACTCTTTCTCTCCCAAAATTTGAAACTTGGCCATAAATCTATCAACTTGGCCATAAATTTGAAACTTGGCCATAAGTTTCTCTTGGAGCAAACCTTTCTCACCTCCAAAATGGTTTCGGTCTTGTCTTCTATTTCCAATTCCTGAACTTCATACTTGTTTTTACTGTTGAGGAAGTGGATAAGTCTCGTTGCATCATCGGGCTTGTCTCCTAATTCTTCCTTGACTTTTTGGATAGCTTCTGTATCTATCTTTATCAAATCTATCTTTTCAAAAATTATATGGATGACCAAATATCATTGACAGAGTCAATTATAGTGGCCCATAATAGTTTCTTGGCTTGCCCAAGGGGTTCCTTTAGTGTCGAATCTTTCTCCAAAGCCTTTAACCTTTCATTCATTCTAGCTGCTTTCTGAACTTCTTCCTTGTGCATGATCTTTCTAAGCTTGCAATCTGTTTCCAAGCTTGTCACCTTTTCCTTTAGCTTATTCATCTCTATAGCCTAGATGGAAATTTCCTCCATGGCTCTGACCAACTTTGTTGCTTCTTCAACTGGTGCACCTGCTGCTGACATAGACTCTGTTGAAACTAGTTATGCTACAAGCATAGGAGCTATGCGAGCTAATGAGGCTGCCAATGTTGAAGGGAATGTTGTGGAGACTGTTGGGATGACATTTGCAGATGTAGTGGAAATATCACTTTGATTCAATTGAATTAAAGTGTCTAATCCTTTCTCTGTCTCCCTTAACTGATCATTCAATTTCAAAACTAGGTCTATCAATTCTTCATGTCTAGTCTGGTCTCCAAAACATCCAATGTTTGGGGATGCTCCAGCTGAGGTATCTTCAATTGCGTTTTCAGTGTTGCAATGTCATCTCTCTTTTTCTTAATTAGCTGCTTAGTGGCTTTAATGTCCTCGGGATCATGTCCCAATTCAATCACTAAGTCTTCCAAAGACTTAATTTTGGTGTCTTTGGCTTGTGAGGAGGTCTTCTCTAACTGATATTGAGCTGAGATGTTGGTCAATGAATTCTGCATTTGACGGGAAGCTATGGCTTTACCTGTAAAGGTGGAGTAAATCATTTCTACAGCCCGCTTATGAAACTCAATTTGGTTTATGGGATGAATATCCTTTTCCAACACTTCAAAATCAATTCTCATGTAATCTGGTGATGTCCTTGGTTGTTGTGGAGTTGGTTTTATGAAGGACATCTGCAATTTTCCCTCTTTGATGTCAAAAGTTGACATTAATTTGGTTTGATTGGTAGGTGTGAGTTTGAGATATTGAGCATAGGTTTGGGCTTTCAGTTTCTCATTCCTCATCTTGATCTCTTTATATCCATCTTTTATATCCTTGTCCTTATCTGCAGGCCTATAGAATGAGGATACTTCTACACTTAGCTGCCTTTCGAAAATCTGGGTCTGTGATGTGGATGGTCCTTGTGTTTCCCCAGATGGAGTTGTGCCTTTACTTCTGTCCAACTCGGTATCAGTTATTTCTACTAATCCTTCTATGTCTTCCTCCTCTGAAACAGGATTTAGCCTAAGCCTTTTTCTCTGACTGATCTCATGATGTGCACTGGATGTTTCCATGCATGAAGTGGAGGCTCCCTCTCTATTTCTCCTGGGATTTCTTTCCTCATTCTGAGGAGTCTGCATGATAGGAGGGGTGCTCATGGTTCTTTCTAGCTCTTCAGGTACTTGCAGAAACGATCTCTCACCAATTTGTCTTTATAAGTCACATAAGGTATTCTCTACATCTACCTTTCTATTGTCTCTAGCTACAAGAGTGTTTTCCACCCACTCTGATTGATTCACATATTTTTCTATCTCTGGTATGTGGTGGTGAATATAAGGTCCCAACTTGACGTTCTTTCTTAATCTTGTCATAAATTCTTGAGGGTCATACCTACACATGAAACTCTTTTGGAACTTCATTTGCTACAAAATTTGGTCTGCCTCCTCCCCTGCCTCTCTAGAATTGCAAATGAAGGGTCCTAACTATTTTTTTAAATTAACTTGTAATCCTCTCTTGGCCAAGACAAAATTTATCTCATCGGAGTTCATTATTTTTCTATAGTACTCTAGAGAAAATAACCTCATGGGGAGGTATTTGGGCAGTTTATATCGTGCAAGCTCGCAACCATAGATTCTTATTTCTATATGGTTTTGGTAAAGGTACCAATCTCCCACATTGATTTGTTTAGAGAAATAAAGGACCCTTTTGATCTCTTGACTTATTATGGGTGGAGGGCTTCCTTTCAACATGGTCATGACTAGATGAACAAAAGAACCAATGAAATCTAAATAGGTATACGGTGATTGAAATTTGTGGAATAGTGGGGTCCAAAAAATGCCGGAACCTAGGCTCGCCTTTAGTATCCATCTTCTCAAGGGAAAAAGGAAATCTATCTGGTTGATAGTATAGGGATGTATGGTAGAGGACAAATGAGTATTTAAACACTTTTTCATTGTGCATCCTGGTGAACTATTCATGCATTCTCTCAGCTATGAACTCAGCTTAATTGTAAAAAATAGTAGGAGGTTTTCCTAGGGTATAAATTGACATGAAGGCCAGGAAATGTTCATTAAAAAATTCGTGAGTGGTGCAACCAAGAACACATGATATTATAGTAATAATAAGTTTTCCCCTATCAGAGAAATAGGCAAAAACATAGGGAGGAGTATCTTTGGGAATATGCTACTCTTTTACTATGAATGTTTGGAATATTTGGGCTAACCTAGACAAACTCAATTTGGAGTACTCATCTAGCAAATCCCCAATGGAGAGTGGGGTTAGGTTTCGACCTGGTTGGATTTGCAACATTTTATTAATGGAATCAACTATAATAGTGAACAAAACCTTTTGATCAGGGGACATTATGGCTCTCTGGTTGGGAATGTAATAGATATGGCACTGGTGGACAATTTCTGAGAAGATATGTACCTCTGGGAACTGGTATTTGGGAAAATTTGACTCCCAAAGGCCAATATCATCAGCATGGTTGAGGTATCTGTCCCTACTTAAACAATGGATTTTAAGTAGGAGGGTATGGGTAGTGGTATCTTCAATTTGGAAATCCCTGTCGACCAGGGGAAGGTGGTCTAGGTCCAAATGTGGAGTTGTTATAGGTCTGACATCCATGGCAATAAGGGTAGCCATAACTCAATTCTTTTGGATTTGAATTTGGATTTTAAAGGTTTATTCAGGGGTTTTGAATGGAAATTGGAAACTTTCAGAGGGTTTGTTCGCTAGTTTTTAAATTTAAAGTATTTTTCAATTAATTTTACTTAATTAAAATACTTCACAGGCTGAACGTTTCCAAATTTGAAAGGGTGAGTGGTAATTGATGGTGAATTACCTAGAATTGGGTGAATTATTTGCAAATTTGGAGTTCAAAGTAGCTGTAGAGGTCTGAATGGATCTAGTACGAACCAAGAGATTGACTGGGGTCTCTACAAATTTCTTTAGGAGTGAGTTCAGAGTTCAAATGGTGAGTTTGGTATTTGCAGGAATCACATTGGTTCGCAGAGGTTCTTAAAGAAAACGAGTGAAAAAAAGGTGAAAAAGGGCTTCTCAAGCTTTTTATGGAGCAACGATAATTTTCGGTGGGTAATTTTATGAATGAATACTAGGTGGTTTAGTGGGTTGGGTGGGGAGACAGTTCCCTAGGCCATCACACCACTTTTGTGGAGGAGGCAGTATTGAGGAGGGTTCACCTGATCTACTCCAGAACGTGACACATAATAGTCGGGGGGCCAGGGAAAGCTGCCTTATTGGGCGGGTAATGGCTGGCCATCAGGCTCGGCCGATACGGATGTGGACTGTGAGATGAGGGGGATGGTGATCAAGTAGCAGTCAGGTGAGGGAAGCACGCGTGTGATAAGAGCATGGGTTTCGAGAGCCCACTGCTTTAAATTTCAATGGTTTATGATTAATTAGGACTTACTCACAAGTTTAGTCGATCAGGCGGAGTTTAATGACGAGGTTAGTTTAGGTTTATTGTGTACAGGTGTATTAAGATGGTTTTGTTAGGATATAAGGTGAATTGTATAGTTTTTATTAAAACTAAGAGTTGGGATATTACATAGGGGATTTAATTAATATAGGGGAAAAGGTATAAAGGGGTTTAAATGATAAAGCTAAAAATTAATATGAAATGTGATGAGTGGAGTGGGTATATCCTTAAGTATAAATGTAAGTGTAATATTTGCGTGCTTTATTTACATATACACAATACTTAGGATAAGATGTTTTTGTGGGTTTTTGAATGAAATGTGATTTATATGTGGGTTTTCACTTTTCCTAGGTAAATGAAGTTTATCCTTAGGAAAAGGGGTTTATTAGGGTAATGAGGGGGAAATGAATTTCATGAAGGGGATTCTAACACTTGATGTCCTTAAGTCATTAAGCCGGGGGTCCAGTCCCACCAAAAGTCAGAGATATTCTTTAAGCCTCTTTGACTTGAAGGATTTAAAGTGTTTAGAATATACTTGTGGATAGGAAATTAGTGAGTAAGGGAAAAAATGAATGAGGGTGTGTTAATCACATTTAACTTCCAAACCTTTGTTTTTTCTTCCATAGTTGATCATACATATAGAAATATGTGTCTAAACATGATGCATGTGTTTTGATCCTTTCAACTTTACACTTTAGCAACCTTTCTTCTACTTACCCATTTACTTACCCTACCATCTTTTCTTCATTTTATTTCTGTGCATTTAGGCTAGCAAACCCTTATCAACCATTTCTCTTTTTGGATAGTAATCTATCTAATTCTAACCTTACATCATCTAAAGGCTCATATTAAACTGGTGAGGTCCTTTTATTTCTCTACCTATCTAATGATCTACCAAGATTAAATTGTTTGGTCATATTTTATTCTCTAACCATAAACATAAAATTCAAAGCATGAAATAACCAAGTTTAAACAATTTGATTACCATGGACTGTGGCATGAATAACAAGCTACACACAATCATTATTATGCATAAAAGTAGATAGTAGTGGCTTTTAGACTTGCACAATTTCATGGTCTCTTTTTACTTATTTTGGGTTCATATATTTTCATTTTTTGACCTTCTCTTTTTCTTTTTGTCCTTTGATATTTCTTTCAGAACATACCCTCTTTACATTTGTTTAATTTTTAAATAATATGGATATAATTTGTAGAAATAAAAGATATGCACAATATTACAAGGCTTAACCTTAGTAATTCAAAATTATGACTCCTATTGGTATAGGAACCTAACAGTGGCTCCACTTTCAGATGGCATATTCTTAAAAGATGTCAAGGACTAATGAAAATCAATAGCCTTAGAATCGTTGCTGATGTTACCTTGCAAAGTGAAATTCTGTGAATGTGCATTATTGATACTTATGACAGTATATCTTTTAAAGTTTAGGGCCTTCTCTTTGGGCTTCAACTTCACAAATTACCATCTAATCCAAACTAGAATTTGTAAATAAAATATGTATAAAATGGGAAAGAAAATTAGTAACTTGGTTCAAAATAATGTTTTAGCATTCGACCATTCACTGGTCCACCTTCACCTTCTGTGTCGATACCATCAATTTCTCTCAAGAAGAAGGCATTGTTTCTTGTGTAAGCATAAATGACAAAGGGACCTTTCCATAGGAAATCAAATTTCCCATGCTTGCCTTCGTCTTCCCTCCTTGAATCCCACTTGAACACCTTGTCACCAATGTAGAAATATTCAGCCTTGGTTCTTCTATCAAAAATATTTTTAATCTTTTCTTGCACAAATTGAGACCTAACATAGACCTCTTCTACAATATTTTATAGATGAATAGTTTGGTTTATTCGTCTTTGGATACTATTTGGTTCAACCTGTAATTGTTGAAGTATCTTCATTACTGGTACTCCAAAAGAGGATGGAAAGACAACTTCCATCCCATAAACTAGTTGATGGGGAGAAGTACCAATTGATTTCTTAGTAGCCAATCTGTCTGCCTATAAGGCATTAACTAGCTTTTTATTCCAAGTTTTCTTATTATCCTCTAGTAACTTCTTGATAATGTTTACTAGGCTTTTGTTTGAGGATTTTGCAAGTCCATTAACTTGAGGGTAACAAGTTGTGGAATGGCCAAGGATGATATGGTATTTTTCGCAGAAATCTATCATTATTTTGGATTTAAAGGTTGTTGCATTATCAGTAATGAGCTTAGTTGGACATTGAAATCTTGATAGAATATTGATCTCAAGGAAGGTTATGATAAAATTTTTTGTGGCTTGCCTTGAAGGTGTGGCCTTTATCCATTTTGTGCAGTAGTCTATGGCTGTGAGGATCCATTTGTGATGGGCAGAGGAGGATGGATGAATTTAACCAATGAAGTCTAAACCTCGTTGCCGAAAAGGTATTTTTGCAGAGATTGGCTTGAGGGGTAAAAGTAAGAGCTTTTTCTTGCCCTCAAAAATTTGGTATTTATGACAGTAGGTCACATATGTTTTGACATTAGCAAACAAGGTAGGCTACTAGAAACCAACTCTAAGGATTTTATTTGCAGTGGTCTTCCAGTAAAGGTGTCCTCCATAGTCACCTGCATGAAACTCTTGCAAAACATTGTCAGATTCTTCTTTTAATAAGAAATTGAGAAGAGTTCCTTCATGATCTCTCCAAAACAAAGCATTGTCTAATATACAAAATTTTAAGGATTTCATCTTCAAAAACCTACTTTTAGTCGTAGATAATTCAGGAGGAGCTTGTAAATTCAATAAAACATAAATAATATTAGCATACCAAGGTGATTCAATAAAGGCCTGGTTGGTTAGTGGAGTCACCATCTCCTCTTCATTATCTATTGCTACAATAATGTTTATATCCAAGGCCTGATAGTTCAATTTAGCCATGAGTTTGGCTAAACCTTGGCCCTTGATTAACTTAGTAGGTTTTATTTCTATATCATACTCTAAAATAGTAGCAATCAACTTTCCCCTCTTTCCATCAGGACCATCCTGAGTTAGGATGCCTTTAACTACTGAATTAGGAATGTAGGCTACTATATGAGAATATACAATGTATAACCTAAAGTCCTTAATGGCTTTGACTAAAGCCAATGTTTCTTTTTCCATTATATTGTATTTCAAGTGGGCATATATCAGGGGTTTGTTGAAGAAAGCAATGGGTTGTTGATAGCCTTGGTCATTTTTTTGAATAGAACTGCAGCAATTATGTGCTCAGAAGCGAAGGAAAACAAGATGAAATCTCTGTCAAATTTAGGACTGATTAACATAGGTGTTTTAGTCAATGCTAGTTTGATGTCTTCAAAGGATTTTTTAGCCTCAATAGTCCATTTTATGGTGGAGTCCTTTTTCAGCATGTTGCTTAGTGATCTAATTAATTCTGCTAGATTAGATATAAATCTTCTAAGAAAATTAATTTTTCCCAAAAAAGCTTGTAACTCTTTAATGTTCCTAGGGTGTCTTATTTGCAAGATGGCTTCTATTCTAGCAGGGTCTATTCCTATGCCATCTTTTGAAATTATGTGACATAACAACTTTCCTTCTTCTAACCCAAACAAGGACCTTTTTGGGTTTAAGGAGATTCCAAATTTCTTGTAGTTAATAAAATCTTGTCTTAGATGATCAAAATGTTGATTGTCAGATTTTGAAAATATGGTAATATCATCTAGATATATCACGAGGAAATCGTGAACTTCTTTTGCAAAGTCTATATCCATAGCCCTCGAGAAAGTGGCTCCTGCATTCATTAGCCAAAAAGGCATTTTCACATACATAAATGTGCCCCAAGGAGTAGTAAAGGTAGTTTTGGGTTGGTCACCAGGAGGAACCAACATTTGATTATAACTAGAAAACCCATCCAACAATGGGATTCTAGTTGATCCAACTACTCTCTGTAAAATGTGGTCCATTTTGGGGAGAGGGTATTGTATTTTAGTCACACTTTGTTGAGGTTTATGAGATCCACACAGAGTCTGATCTCACCAGTTTTCTTTCTAGTTAGCACCAAGTTTGAGACCGATTGGTGCAATTATTTTGGCATCATACATCCTCTGAATTTCTTTTTCAATTGCAGGTAATAGGACATGATTAATCATTTTATGTTTTTGTTTGAAAGGCTTTTGATTTTATTTAATACAAATTTTATGCTGGATGATGTTGGTGTCATAGGATTTGATGTCCTCATAACTCCAAGCAAAGACATCCTAAAATTATTTCAACAATTCAATGTATTTCACTTTTTTAGTTGGGGGTAGTGATTTTGAAAGTTTGATCAGTTTAGTATTTTCATCGGTGCCTATATTACATTCCTCTGTATCAGATCTTAAAGGTTCCATTTTAGGTTTCCTAGGAACATCATTTGAATCAAATAAATCTTCCAGAGGGGTTAATCGCTTTGGTAAGAAGTTATGTTTAAGATTAATTACTTCGGTTTCTTCGCTGATTATATCATCAATCTCAATTTGCTTTAAGCTATATACATCTAATTTGGTAAATTTATTTGGGTTGATTCTATCTATTTCATCACCTTCTATCTCATTTATTTCTATCTCACCCTTAGTGTGAGGATTTATTGATGTATTAGTATCTATATTGTTATTTACAAACACTTCTTCTGAAAGTAAATAGTTATTTATCTGTTTATCATGAGTATTTGCTAATTATTCAAATTATTTGGAATTGTAGGTCTATACCTAACTTCAGCAGTGTACTGATGGTTAGGTTGGAAGGGTAATTTGTAGGTGCTAGCAAACATTGCTAAACTATGGGCTTGCATGTTATGTTTTCTAGGGATTACTGCAAGCTTTGTTTCTAGGAAAGTGTGAAGTATTTCTATGATAATTTCCTATAACAACTTAACCTAGGGTCCTTTGTCATATATACAACATCAATATATTTTATAATTAGTTCTGAGTCTCCCATGATAGAAACTCTTTTAGCTCCTAGATTCCTAACTAACTTAAGAGCTAAAATTAATGCTTCATGCTAGGCCATATTATTGGTACATTTAAAATTTAATCTATATGCATGGCCTTCTAAGTAATTATTTTCCAAATATATCCACACTCTTTCTCTTGCTCCTAACCTATTGATTAACCCATCAAATTCTAAATGCCATAATATCTAATGATCATAATTTTCACTATCTGGTGCAACAAGCTTTTCATCATTCATAGCAATTTTACCATCTTGTTCATTAAACAGTTTTGTAGTCTAGTTAGTTTCATTTTGTATAGAAACTGCAATTTCTTTTCGTTCTGCATTAGTACTATGTAAAAGTTTTTCTTGTGTTTGATCAGCATTATACAAGATAAAAGAATCGATATCTGAGTGTATGGAGTAGATGGGAAAGTTTTGAGGCCGATCCTAGCTACTTACCATATATTTCATTAAGGTTTCTCGGTATAGTTTCTTAGGTCATCCAAAAACAAAGATTCTTGCATATGACATATCTAGTTGTAAGGATCCTTGAAGTTTGGCTCCCCATGACCTTGACAACAACATGCCATACT
This sequence comes from Pinus taeda, assembly GCA_000404065.3. Classification (NCBI taxonomy): domain Eukaryota; kingdom Viridiplantae; phylum Streptophyta; class Pinopsida; order Pinales; family Pinaceae; genus Pinus; species Pinus taeda. Next base: position 79,472 of record APFE031402173.1, on the reverse strand, counting down.
TTGGTGGGATGCTAGCAACTACAATATCCATAATGATGCTTTTGGCAGGATATTGGACTAAAGTGACACATAGGTCTTTGATCAATCCTAGACACTATACCTGACTCAAGTCAAATGAGAATAAGTCTTCTTAAGGCCTTGTAATGTCTAGGTTTAATTTCTCCATCATTGATTTGGGCATTAAGTTGTGAGAGGCCCCAGAATACAACATTGCATTGTGTAGAATTTTGCCGTGGATATTAATGCTGATGTAAAAAGGTGGGACTCCTTCTTCTAATGGTTTGCCATTAACATCTTGACCAAATATGAGTTTTGGTTGGTCATCAAACAAATTGAATGTATCCTCATTTTCAACAATGTTTAAGGTCTGGTTTATCTGTGATTTGTAAGATTCACTCTTGATTAGTTCTATTAAAGGAATTGAAACATTTAGCTTTTCTATGTTTTCTCCCAAATTGAATGGTAAAGAGACTTTTTTTATCTGAAGGTTTTGAATTTTTGGAGCAGGGATTTGAGTAGGCTTGTCTTCTTTTCCATTATTGGGGATCTCCTTATGTGGATTTTCAAATCTGATGTTTTGAGCTTTGTCCACTGATTCCTTATGTGGAATTGAAGTGGATGGTGGATCAAAAGAAGGTTGATTAGAGGTTATATCTACAATTGTGGGACTAAAAGGTTTTGGGTTTTCCCTAGGGATAATTTGGAGGATTTTTGAAACAAGGACTTCCTTTATTTTCTTGGGTTGATTTTGTACTATTTTCTTAGTTTGGTTAGGGACATCACATTCTTTTTGCTTCTTAGATTATACTTCTTATGCACTTCAAAGATTGCAGAATCATATCCTTGTTTGTAATCAAACGATTCCCCAGACTGTATTTGTAATTGCTGCAACATATATAGTTCCTCCTCATCTTGGGTTAGAAAAATAGTGCCCTCATCATTTACTCCCATTAGGTTAATTTGTGTATCTTGTTCTCGATCTTCTGGCTGGGATCTCTCTACATAATTTTCTTGAAATGGAGGCCTAATTTTCTTATCTAGTCCATTTTTCCCAATGTTTTGGTTTTTTCTAAAATTGGGGTTTCTAACTGGAGGTGCTTGTTGGTTATTCCTTCGAAGTTTCCTTTCTATGTTCTCTATTCTATCCATTATTCTTTCCATACCTTTGGCTAAACTATCTATTTTAATGTCAAATGGTGAAGTTTCCTTAGCAGTTCCTCTCCTTTGATTTCTAACTCTAGCTCTTTTAGCTAACAAATTAGCTTCTACACTAACAACTACACTTTGCATTTCTTCTAATGTTGGGGGTTTTCTTTCTCTAAGTTGGTATGCCATATCTGTGTTGGAACCATCAAGGAACTTTATTAATGCTAAGTCAGGTGGGGGTGTAAGGTTAACTGCGATTGCATTATATATATATTATTGAATATAGTTTAGTAACATTGAACAGTTTCATTAGGTCCTCTTCTAATATTCTCATATTCTGAAAGGATTTGTAAGGGATCCTTTTTATTTTCCCACCTATCACTAAATAACCTTTGGAAATTTGGTAGGTCTGCAATGTGGTTGGCAGGAAAGGCTTTAAACCACTTCTTGACATCACCAATCAATGTTTGGGCAAACAGTCTCATCTGGACATCTACTTCATCTATTTCATGCAGTTCAAAAAAGTAAGACATCCTGTTTACATGTTGTTGGGTAGTGTAATGACCAGTAGCATCAAAAAGGAAAATCTTACTCTGATAATCTACAAGCATAGCATGAAGTTGGGCTGATAAAATGAGAGGAGCATATCTGTTGGCCATTGTTGTAAGCTGGGAGGGGTTGAGATGTGGGGTTGAGGTATTGGGAGATGATGTAGCAGTAGATGACTAACCAGGACTGGTATATGGTGAATGAGTAATGATAGGTTGGTGAGGGAGTAAATGTATAAATGGTGCTGAGGAATGGACTTCAGAAGGTATTATTTTTGAAGTTGGAGGGAAAAATGGTGAACTCAAAGTAATGGACAGCTGTTTAGAAAGCTCAGCGGTCTTGGTAGTATTAATGAATGAATGTGGAGATCTTAGAATGTATTCATCAATTTATCTATTGGCTTGTTGAACTTCAAGGTCTGCATTAAAATTAGGATATAGAACAGTTTCACTGATTGAATTTTCAGATTTTATTGTGAAAAATGAATGTTTAAATCAAACATCAAAGAGAAGTTCTTATAAAAATAACCACTCATCAAGACATGAACTAGATTTAACTAATGGTATCTGGCTAGCTAAAATTTCTTCCTTTTTAGATTTTCTTGAAATTAGGCTGGGATTATCAACTACTAGGGTAGGGTTTGGATCTAGATTATCCCTAGTAAAATGAGTCTTCCTAGAAGCCAGAATTTCAAAATTTTTATTGTTTTTGTGAGTTTTTTTCAAAATAACTTCTAACAAATGGCTTTAAGAGGCTCAAAATGTAGATTTAGGTATTTCTTAAAGCTTTGTTAGGACTGAGGATTCGTTGTCCCAAGTATAGTCGCCACTATGTTATCACTCATAATTTTCTCTAGAATTTATTAAAAGAAAGAAAATGACTGATGTAATCATAAACCAACTTTTGGGCATAGGCTCTAGGCAACCTACGCTTGGAGAGGGCTCTCTCTATGTGATTTAGCTTTGTTTGTTGGGATTTCAGGCTAGCTATGAAGGTTCAAGGGGGTTTTTGATTTGTATTGAAGATTGGATGGTGGAATCATTGAAACAGATGGATAGAATGATGTCTCTAGACCATTGGGCTATGGAGTCAATAGAAGGGCAACAAAACTGGATCAACTCACTAAATGGAATGTTCAAAGGGAAAGCTAGCAGATTAAGGTGCAAGTCTTTGGAATAGGAGGATGAAATGGTTTTAATTAGGGTGAGAGAGAAATTAAGAATTCTAAGACTGAGATTCAAATGAGGAATAGTGGGTAATCAAAATAAAGGGTAATTAAGAATCCTTTGATATGGATTAGTAAGAAAAAACCTAAACTAAGGAGCAATTAAGAATTCCTTAACTTAGATATTAGTTGAAAACATTCATTTGCCTAACTGTTAAAACAGAGTGTAATTAAACAATTTCTGAGATATTATTCCAGTTATAGCATTCAGATTCAGAAATACATTAAAGATTGTGGAAAAACTTTAAGAAAGATAACAACAACATGACAAAATAGTTGTTTGCACTTCGCTCAACACATGAATCTTGTGAAATATCTTGTCTTTATTCATCAATCTAGCTTGCTGGCTCAGCCAGTGATACAATAGCTTTACAGTCTTTTGATCAAGAATTCTATAGAAATGTCTAAGAATCCACACTACATACTTCGAATTGTGAATTATTTTTGCAAAAGTTTTATTACAAAATATCCCAAACTCACTTGAGATTTAATCTAGGGAATACAAATATCTTCTTGCAAGAAGATAGAGAGAGTTATTCAACTACTTTCATGTTGTCTGATTTATTGTTGTGTTGTTGGCCTTTATGGTTTGGTTTTAGCCCTTAATGCTCTTTTTTGTTTAAACTTTCACGCTGGAGGCTTTAGTCACTTTAGGATTTTATCTAACACATTTTCTGACTGATACTCTTTGACCCTGCTAACCTGTCTTGATCGCTTCACCTAGCTGTATTTCTTTTACCTTTTTACTGCATTTTTCTTACAGTAAATCAGTCAATTTTTCCCACCATTCAGCATCAAGTAATTTGATTTTCAACATCCTTCTATATATTTCATTTTCCTCAGACTTAGTAAAAGTAGGCTTAGTTGTGAATAAGTGTTTTACCTCATGTTGGAGGAAAAACAAGTTTTCAAATGTTTGGTAAAGAACCTTGCCTATTGGCAATGCCCTTATTGATGATGTACTCACCTGTTCGTTAGCTAGCTCTTTGATTTTGTTGTCTTCATCCCGCTATGTCATGAGCTTGTCATTTATGACCAAGGGACTGGGTAACCCTTTCTCTCTCAAAATTTGAAACTTGAACATAAATCTATCAATTGCTACCTGCATATTTTGACACTTGTCCTCCAAGTTTAACATTATGTTTCTCTTAGAAAGGACCTTTCTCACCTCCAAAATGGTTTGGGTCTTGTCTTCTATTTCCTATTCCTGAAGTTCATACTAGTTTTTACTATTGAGGATGTGGATATGTTTGGTTGCATCTTGGGGCATGTCTCCTAATCCTTTCTTGACTCTTTAGATAGTTTCTATAGCTATCTTTTTCAGATCTATCTGTTCAAAAATTACTTGAATGGATGGCCAAATATGATTGACATAGTCAATGATATTGGCCCATAATAGTTCCTTGGCTTGTCCAACAGGTTCCTTTAGTGTTAGATCTTTCTCCATGGCCTTTAACCTTTCATTCGTTTTGGCTTCTTTTTGCACTTCTTCCTTGTCGATGATCTTGGAAAGCTTGTAATATGTTTCCAAGCTTGTCACCTTTTCCTTCAGCTTATTCATCTTTGTAGCCTGTGTGGACATTTCCTCCATGGCTCTCACCAACTTTGTTGCTTCTTCACCTGGTGCACCTGTTGCTAATGTAGACTCTCTTGAAACTGGTTGTGCTGTAGGCATAGGAACTCTGGGAGCCAATGAGGCTTCCAATGTGGAAGGGACTGTTGTTGAGATTGTTGGGATGACATTTGTAGATGTAGTGGCAATATCACTTTTCTTCAATTGAATTAAATTGTGTAATTATTTCTCTGTCTCCCTTAATTGATCATTCAATTTCAAGATTAGGTCCATTAATTCTTCATGTCTAGTCTCGTTCTCCAAAACTTCGAGTGTTTGGTGATGCTGCAGTTGAGGTATCTTCAATTTCTTTTTCAGTGCTGCAATGTCATCGTTCTTTTTCTTAATCAGCTGCTTAGTGGCTTTAATGTCTTTGGGATCACGTCCTAATTCAATCACAAAGTCTTGCAAACACTTAATTCTGGTATCTTTGGACTATGAGGAGGCCTTATCTAATTGATATTGAGATGAAATGTTGGTCAATAAATTCTACAGTTGATGGGAAATTATGGCTTTACCTGTAAGGGTGGATTAAGTCATTTCTCCAACTTGTTTATGAAACTCAATTTGGCCTATTGCATGAATATCCTTTGCCAACACTTCAAAATCAATTCCCTTGTAAGCTGTTGATGTCCTTGGCTGTTGTGCAGTTGGTTTTATGAAGGACATCTGTAGTTTTCGCTCCTTGATGTTGAAAGCTGACATCAATCTTGCCTGATTCGTAGGTGTGAGTTTGAAAGGACCTTCATTTTCTCATTTCTCATCTTGATATCTTTATATCCATCTTTTATATCCTTATCCTTATCAGCAAGCCTACTGAATGATGATATTTCTACACTTAGCTGCCTTTCCAAAATCTGGGTCTGTGATATGGATGGTCCTTGTGTTTCCCCAAATAAAGTTGTGCCTTTACTTCTCTCCAGCTCAATATCAGTTATTTCTACTAAGCCTTCTGTGTCTTCCTACTCTGAAACAGGATTTAGCCTAGGCCTTTTGCTCTGTTAGGTTTCATGTTGCACATTGGATGTTTCCATGCCTGAAGTGGAGGCTCCCTCTCTGTTTCTCTTAGGATTTCTTTCCTCATTCTGAGGAGTCTGCATGTTAGGAGGGGTGCTCATGGTTCTTTCTAGCTGTTTAGGTACCTGTAGAAACGAGCTCTCATCAAGCTGTCTTTCTAAGTCACATAAGGTGTTCTCTACATCTACCTTTATACTGTCTCTGTCTACAAGATTGTTTTCCACCCACTCTGATTGATGGGCATATTTTTATATCTCTGGTATGGGGTGGTCAATATAAGGTCCCAACTTGACCTTATTTCTTAATCTGGTCATAAATTCCTAAGGGTCATACCTCCACATGAAACTCTTTTGGCACTTCATTTGCTGCAAAATTTTGTTTGCCTCCTCCCCTGCCTCTCTAGAATTGTAAATGAAGGGGCCTTAATAGTTTTTTACTTTAAATTGTGATCTTTTCTTGGCTAAGACAAATTTTATCTCATCAGAGTTCATTATTTGTGTATAGTACTCTAGAGAAAATAACCTCATGGGGAGGTATTTGGGAAATTTATATGGTGCAAGCTCGCAACCATAAATTCCTATCTCTGTGTGGTTTTGGTAAAGGTACCAATATCGCACTTTTCTTTTTTTAGACAACTAAAGGACCCTTTTGATCTCTGGACTTATTCTGGGTGGAGGGCTTCCTGTCACCATGGTCATGACTGGATGAACAAAAGAATCAATGAAATGTGAATAGGTATATGGTTATTGAAATTTGTGGAACAGTGGGGTCCAAAAACTGACAGACCTAGTTTGGCCTTTAGTGTCTAGCTTCTGAAGGGCAAAAGGAAATCTACCTAGTTGAGAGTATAGGGATGTATGGTAGAGGAAAAATGAGTATTTAAACACTCTCTCATTATGCATCCTAGTGAACTATTTATGCATTCTCTCAGCTATGAACTCAGAATAATTGTACAAAATAGTAGGAGGTTGTCCTGGGATATAAATTGACATGAAGGCCAGGAAACGTTCATTAACAAATTCATTAGTGGTGCACCCAAGAACACATGATATCATAGTAATAATATGTTTGCCCCTATCAGAGAAAAAGGAAGAAAAATATGGAGGAGGATCTTTCAGAATATGCTTCTCTTCTACTATGAATGTTTAGAATATTTGGGCTAACCTAGATAGACTCAATTTGGAGTAGTCATCTAGCAAATCCCCAATGGAGAGTAGGGTTAGGTTTTGACCTGGTTGGATTTGCGACATTTCATTAACGGAATCAACTATAATAGTGAACAAAACCTTTTGATTAGGGGACATTATGGCTCTCTCTTTGGGAATGTAACAATTATGGCACTGGTGGACAATTTCTGAGAAGATATGTACCTCTGGGAACTGGTATTTGGTAAAATTTGACTCCCAAAGGCCAATATCATCAGCATGGTTGAGGTACATATCTCTACTTAAACAATGGATTTTAAGAAGGAGGGTATGGGTAGTGGAATCTTCAATTTGGAAATCCTTGTCGGCGAGGGGAAGGTGGTCCAGGCCCAAATGTGGAGTTGTTATAGGTCTGACATCCATGGCAACAAGGGCAACCATAATTCAGTTCTTATGGATTTGAATTTGGCTTTGAAAGGTTTATTCAGGTGTTTTGAATGGAAACAAAAACTTTCAGAGGGTTTGTTTGTATGTTTTTAAATTTAAAGTATTTTTCTATTAATTTTACTTAATTAAAATACTTCATAGGTTGAACGTTTCCAAATTTGAAAGGGTGAGTGATAATTCATGGTGAAATACCTGAAATTAGGTGAATTATTTGCAAATTTGGAGCTCAAGGTAGCTGCAGAGGTTCGAATGGATCTAGTACGGACTGAGAGATCAACTGGGGTCTCTGTAACTTTCTCCAGGAGTGAATTCGGAGTTCAAATGGTGAATTCGGCATTTGTAGGAATCACGTTAGTTCATAGAGGTTCTTAAAGAAAATGAGAGAAAAAAAGGTGAAAAAGGGCTTCTCAGCCTTTTTATGGAGCAACGATCATTTTTGGTAGGTAATTTTATGAACGAATAATAGGTGGTTTGGCGAGTTGAGTGGGGAGGTAGTTTCTGAGGCCATCGTACCTCTTTTGTGGAGGACGCAGTATTGAGGAGGGTTCACCCGATCTACTCTAGAGCACGACACGTAGTAGTCGGGGGGCCAGGGAAAGCCTCTTTATCAGACGGGTAACGGTCGGCCATCGGGCTCAGCCGATATGACTGTGGACCATTGGATGAGTGTGATGGAAATCAGGCGGCAGTTGGGTGAGGGAAGCACGCGGATGATAAGAGCATGGGTTTCGGGGGCGGGGGGGAGGCAGTGCTTTAAAATTCAATGGTTTATGATTAATTAGGACTTAATCATGGGTTAAGTCGATCGGGCGGGGTTTAATGATGGGGTTAGTTTAGGTTTATCACACAGGGGTGTATTAAGAGGTTTTTTTCAGGATATGGGGTGAATTTTATAGTTTTTATTAAGACTATGGGTTGGGATATTACATAGGGGATTTAATTAATATAGGGGAAAAGGTATATAGGGGTTTAAATAATAAAGCTAAAAATTATGATGAAATGTGATGAGCGGAGTGGGTATATCCTTACATATAAATGTAAATGTAATATTTGCGCACTTTATTTACATATACTCAATACTTAAGGTAAGATGTTTTTGTGGGTTTTTGAATGAAATATGATTTACATGGGGGTTTTCACTTTTCCTAGGTAAGTGAAGTTTATTCTTAGGAAAATGGGTTTATTAGGGTAATGAGGGGGAAAAGAATCTCATAAAGGGGATTTTAACACTTGATGTCCTTAAGTCACTAAGCCGAGGGTCCAGTCCCACCAAAAGTCAAAGAAATGCTCTAAGTCTCTTTGACTTGAATGATTTAAAGTGTTTAGAATATACTTGTGGATAGGAAATTAGTGGGTAAGGGGAAATATGAATGAGGGGGACTTAATCACATTTAACTTGAAAACCTTTTTTTTTTCTTCCATAATTGATCATACATATATAAATATGTGTCTAAGCATGACGCATGTGTTTTGATCCAATAAACTTTACACTTTAGCAACCTTTCTTCTACTTACCCATTTACTTACCCTACCTCCTTTTCTTAATTTTATTTGGGTGCAGTTAGGCTAACAAACCCTTATCAGCCACTTTTCTTTTTGGAAAGTAATCTATCTAATTCTAACCTTATATCAACCAAGGGCTCAAATTAAACTGTTGAGCTCCTCTTCTTTTGTCTACCTATGTAATGATCTGCCAAGATTAAATTGTTTGGTTATATTTTATTCTCTAACTATAAACATAAAATTCAAAGCATGAAATAACCAAGTTTAAACAGTTTTATTACGATGGAATGTGGCATGAATAAAAAGTTGCACACAATCATTATTATGCATAAAAGTAAATAGTAGTGGCATTTAGACTTGCACACTTTCGTGGTGTCTTTTTACATTTTTGGGGTTCATGTATTTTCATTTTTTGACCTTCTCTTTTTCGTTTTGTCCTTTGATATTTCTTTCAGGACATACCCTCTTTACACTTTTTAATTTTTAGATAATATGGAAAACATTTGTAGAAAGCAAAGGTATGTAAAATTTTACATGGGTTAACCTTAGTCATTCAGAATTATGACTCCTATTGGTATAGGAACCTAACAGTCACCATTACCATCCTGCATATCTAGAGGAGTGTCTCAATTAATTATTTTACTGTTCAACATGATTCTTCATTTAATTCCTATAATCTCCTTCAACAATACTCTCTTATTTTGTTGTGGAATAGATGTCCTTAACTATCTTAGTAAATCATCGTCCTCACATCATTCATTTTATGGTTCTACTCCAATCGACAATGTAGCTATATTCTATATTTAGAACATCAAAATTCCAAACTTGAGGGTGCCCCTAATAACTTTATGTTTTATTCATGTGGCTTGGCATTGTGAATATCGGTTAACTCCAAGTGGTGCCTTACTCCACCATAAGTCTAGAGCCCTATGCTCTAATGTTTTCTCATGTCCAACTATTATATGACCAAGAGTTATGTCATTGGTCTTATCATGTCATAAACCCATTTCTTGTTCCTTTCCAACCTAAAATTCTTTGAGGTGTGAATATCCCATTAAATGAATGTGTTGTGAAAATGTTTATGTCATGGCTCTTGCTAATCATAGGATCACACCCAAAACTAAAATGAAACCTTATAAAAACATGCCACAGTGAGATGAATCAGCACCACTGGACATGCCACATCAAATGTTGATGTCATCACAACAATGTGGTCATCTAAAAGTGGTTCCACATGCCAGTGCCCAAATTCAATCCACTTGGCCCCACAAAAGGCCCATTTCGACCTACAACATGTCACTTTGTGTGAGTGCCACATCATCAAACCTTCCATGGCACTGTCAATTGTTTACTATATCAATGACAATCTCATCAACACCAACTAATAGGAGAGTATGATATGTCCTATTTTCCAAATCCTCATGTATAGAGGGGGACCATGGGGAAATTTCTATTGTTATTAATTACCTTGTTAACTAAAGTTTCCATGGGGCTTGATTTTAATGTCAAACCTCATATTCCTCATGTTGATTAATTCTCCATTAATTGGACTTTATTACATGTCAGATCTGTCTCATGGCCCCCATTCACCACCACACTCCATGGCACCACTCCTACCAGAAGGCTTAACTGAAATTGTCTGTGGCGTGAAGTCTATCATTCAATGTGAAATTTCCCAATAGCCTCCATTCTATCTAGTGAAAATGTGCCTTTCTTTATTTCCTTCCTACCATTGTACTAGGTACAACATCAAACTCACATGTCTATGGGAATGGAAATATTTTCATCTACATCTTCGTTGTGCCAACTTGCTCAAACAATAAATTTCACCTACCTAAAATTGGTTTGATGCACTGACGTGCATTATATGAATCTTGAGCCTCTGGAAGCTTGCCAAAAATTTAAACTAGCAGAATATTTTTTTCCTTGCTAGTTTGTCTAACTACCTTATACCATTGGGAAAGTCTCTCAGATGGATATCTAACTATGCACATTACAGGGAAACAAGAATTGATCTTTGACACACTAAATTCCTTCAAAGACTGGTCATTAAGCAATACATCCACTAGTGGGAGTCCTAATGTTTTTGTGAATTCATAATTTATCCTACTTCTGTGATGGTTCTCAACTGAATACCTAAACTACCATCGAAATCCCCCTACCCTTGATGCTACCTGATGTCAATGAAAACATTTTACCCAATAATATCCTCCTTGGAATTATGGAATCGATCACCACAACATAGCACCGCACTATTGCTAACAATTATTAGGCTCTTTTGCCTCTAAATATTGCACCTTCTAATTTCTAAGTACTTCCCTAAGTTTTTTGACTAAATATTAATGATTACAACATTTACTCTCTCCACTTAACAATGTTTCATACATTTTCCTCATAATATTTTCTTATACCCCTTTGACATCAATGGAAAAGGCTGTAACCACATGAAGAATTTAGCCATGTCAAATTCGTGGTGGAACTACCTAATGTAAACCTCCTCCACTTACACATACAATACTAATGACCCAAACTTTAGGCAAACTATCCTTGCCATCATTCTTCTCCTGCAACATACTCTTTAACTTAATCATCAAATTGAGTAGAAAACATCACTCACTTTTGCCAAGTCACTTGGGTGTAGGTGAAACTACTCCTACTTTTTTCCTAGGATATTCAAATGGTTCTCTAGGTAAAGGATTTGTAACTATATTTTCAACCTACTCATTAGTGGCCACATATTCAAGTCGAAGAATATTAGCATCAATATAATCTCTCAAGCATTGAAATTTACTTGGGACATGCTTAGTCTTTGAATTCATAACAAGGTTTTTTGAGATAGTAATGGAACTTTTATTACTACATATAATGGGCATTGGATCATCAAAATCAACAATGGTATCCTTTAGGTTCTTATTCATCCAAATTATTTGAGTACAACAAGTAGTTATGACTATATACGCTGTTTCATTTATAGATAAAGAAATTGAATTGTATTTCATGCTTACCCAAGGCACTAGATAGTTTTCCAAGAATTTTTTTTGTTCACTGGTACTTTTCCTATCGTCAACTCTTCTAGCCCAATTAACATCATTATAATATTTTTAAATTAAAATCATTACCTCTTGTATACTAGAAGGTAAATTCTATTATAACTAGTAGGTATCTAAAAATTCTTTTTACCGCATTGGCATTACTTTCTTTCGGATTTTCTTGAAATATGGCCACTAATCTCAGTGCCTTCATTATTTTTGTAATTCGAGTAATTAGGTACAAACAATATTCTTATTGTAGACCTATAAGTAGTGTGATTTATGAGAGGGGATTCATCTTCTTTACGTAACTCCTAGCTAGTCACCATGGGTTTCAAAATAGGTTTGCACTCCTTTCCAAACTTCTTCAATGTTTCTATTAATTATTTGGATTGGGAAATGAATAGTTCTTTCCCATATTATGTAGTTTGTAGCCAAAGAAAAAATGATAGCTCTCCTAGCATCAACATTTCAATTATTTTTTGCATTTCCTAACTATCCCATCTGCTCCAAATTATTGGCTAAAACAATTCCATCTACATAAACAACAATGATTAGAAAATTATCTATTTTAGATTTAATATTTAAATCTCTACATTAGAATAAATTTAAGCCTAAAATTTCCCATGAAATGTTCATGCAATTTTGATTTCATAATATGTAAACCAATCAAAATGCTTCAAATTTTAGACGAGGTACATGTAAATATTTTTTAGGGAAAAGAAGAATAACAATTTATGATATTTTTAGCTTACCTCCTTATATGTTTACTCAAATTTCGAGTGTAGACATTCATTGGATGAACAATTAAATCCACGTCTAATGAGTACCCATTATACATAATTTTGACACACACATTGATAAAAATTGAAGCTACATTAAAAAATTGTGTTCAACATGATTTTTTAATGTATCTTCAATTTCTTAATAATGTGGGTGTTCTCAAAAGTATGCATAATGGGTACTCATTGGATGTGGAATTAAATTATGCATCCAACAATTGTCTATGCTCAAAATTTGAGCAAACCTAAAAGGAGATAAGCTAAAAATACAATTAGAAAAATAGTTTTCTTCTTTTCCCTCCAAAATTCAAACTTTTATATTTTTATTTTAATCGTTATTTTATTATTTTTCCTTAGGGGACCACTTTTAGGTTGATGTTTCCTCTTATCAGTCATCCCACCTTTTAAACCTTGTTTTTGAATGTACTTATTGAGTTTGGCATACCTAGCTCTTGGGTTTGATTTAACCCATAAAGATATTTTCTCAACGTGTAACCATAATCTTCATTTTATGAGAGAGAGAGAATACTTCTAGTTGTTCAAAATATACTTCCTCTTCTAATTCACCATTGGGAAATGCATATTTGTCATCCATTTCAGAAACTTTAAATATATTTAAGCTTGCAAGTGGAAAAAACATTCTAATGGATTCTAATATTACTATTGGCGCAAATGTTTCCTTAAAATAAATAGGTTCAAGTCGATCATATCCTTTGCAAACCATCCTTTCATTGCTTTTTACAATGTGGCCTTCATTTAATTTTCTTTGGAAAACCCATTTTGTTCCTATAATATTATTTTCCTTTCGGCTAGCAGCAAGCTCCCAATTGTTATTCTTTTCAATTTGGTCTGACTCATCATCTATTGCCTTCATCTAGTATTTGTCTTCACTTTCTTGACTAAACTTATTGGGCCTGATTTAGCATAGCAAGATAAGATTTTCATCTTTAGGGTACTAATGAATTTTTTTCTTTCTTCAACACCAAGCTTTTGATCACCAATTATTTAGATCTCTAGATGTTTTTTTCATGTACTTAGATGGGGTCTTGTGCCTTTGATTTCTTTGTTTCTCTTCTTCTTATTCATCTTCTCCTTCCTCTTTTTCTACATATCTGAAGGTAAGGTATTATTTTTCATTTTATTTCTCATCTTTGTTATTCATTACTTAATGGTGAGCTCTATCCTCTTCCTGTTGTTGTATCATTTGTAGAATTTTATCTTAATCAAATATCCAAGAAAAATGCTACCATTTACTCAAGAGTGACTTGTACACTGCCATGGATATTCCATATGAGAGTTCATGATAACATATTTCATAAAATTATACTTTAAAATTCCAAAATATAGAGTATTACAGTTTTACATGTCTTTAGATTTACAGATATGTACATTAATGTCAATAGAATATGCATTTGAATTAAAAATTATGCAAAAATAGAGCTAGAAAATATAAAATCCCATAAACACATTTAACACATGATAGGACCTTGGAAACCATTTGGAGATAAAATCTCGATTGGAAGGTGAGGTTGCTCTGCTATCTTTCTCTAAATGCAAACATGGTTGATGTAGAACGATGTCTTGTGCCCCATGGGATACTGTAGTGCATAATTCTTCTCTATTTTCTCTATCTCTTATCCATATTGACGAGCTTTTCTTAGCTACGGAAAAAATATACTCAAAACAATGGACCCCATTTTCCTCCTAGTGGCTCGGTTAAAAGACAACTTGATAGCCAACTAGTGGTTAGCTTTGACTACTTCAACTCTTAACTAAAGTTACAATATAGACTCTTATAGACTCTTCTTCATCATAATCATGTGGCTAGCAATTTTTCCATGAATTATGGAGGCCAAGATTGCATCATCTCTAATTATGGTGGTGAAAATAAGAAGATCAACTTTTGAGTTGCGTAACTTTTTCATACAAACTCTCATTGACATGATTCTTGCAACATTAGAAAGGTATCTATATGTAGAATATGAGCAAAAGCATATAGAAGAAAATAAGCCAATTTCTACCTCGTACAAAACACCATTTTATGACTAAAAACACTCATAGAAGGATTCAAACCCCAATTTGCCAAACTGGTTCACGCTGGTAAAAAAAGGTCATGCTAGCTGATTCATCCACCCTTTGCAATCTGAAAGCATCGAGATGGATGAAATTTTTTTATAGTAATCCATTCTCGATCACACCTCCCCATTTTGGAATAATTTTGGTGCCCAATGAATTCCACTAAATGAGGTGAGAAAATGTTTCCTCCAACTTCCCTCAGGTGTACCTTATAGCTTTTCCAAGAAGTTGTCCATTGAACCCAACTTACTAAAGGTCATGCAACACTTTCCTTATAATTTTGTACCTCTTCTATAAAATTGTATTTTATGTAAACTCTTCGTCATTATCTGGTGCCAAATCCTCTAAAGAAGGTAGGACTTCCTCCTCTTCTTAATCTAGCATGGAAGTCTCATAGAGTTTCAGGTTCTCTATGTTTACAATTGATTAAATGTGCTTATCGGGTGGTAAAATAAGTTGATACACGTTATCATGCACCTTTTCTACAATCTTGAAGGGACCATACCTGAGAGGCTTTATTTTTTAATATGACCTTGTAGCCTCTCCTTGTTCAACTATAGTCCACCTTGAATGCGTTATCTCTTCTATGTTGATCATGCCTAGCCTTATATGTGAAATTTTGAAGAATTTGTTAATGGGAAAATTCAAATTAAATCTATGGATGAAGAAATTGATGCTATAGAAAAAAATAATGGTAAGGTTCTTCTATATCTTCCTAAAGGTAAAAATAGTATAGGCATTAAATGGATTTACAAAACTAGATTGAATGTTAAATGTGAAATTGAAAAACATAAAGAAATAATTGGAGCTTAAGGGATTACTCAACAATATGGTATTGATTATAATAAAACTTTTTCACTTCTACATAGATTTGACACAATATGGATGGTATTAACTATTGCAGCACAAAATAAATGGAAAATTTATCTAACGAAGTTTATGTCTTTATATATATATATATATATTATATATTTTTTTTTTTTTGGGAAGAATAAGTTTATGTGAAACAACCTCTAGGATATGAAATTCATGGAGAAGGTTATGAAGTTTGAAATTTAAAGAAAACATTTTGGTATAACAAAAAAAAATTGGTGAAATAAACAAGTCAAAGAATGTCGAAGAGACAGATTTTTTCACTACATAAAGAGCAACATCATCTGAATTCAGTCCAGCTCAGTTCAAAAAGGAAGGGCTTCCTCAACTCATTGAAACGCTAAGGAACTTACATATCCACAGTTGTGGAAATATCAACGGGGGGAACTAATTACTAATCCAAGTAACCTACTTAAATTTTTATATAAATATGGATGATCTAAAATATGCATGCAAATAGTAGCTTCATGGAGTTTTGTTTAGTTGTAGTTGCTATATTCCGTAATTTTGTTGAAACTAAGTTGTAGGAACTCCCATGTTTCATGTTATAGTGGTGGAAACTCTCCTATAAGTTGTGGCAACACACAAGGAGCTTGTTGAATGTTAATTTTTCTTAGGGCTATATTGTTCTTTGCTTTGATAATTACAATTCATTATTTACACGTTAAATTCACCCATATAATCATATCATTATAAATTTACAAAATTATTCAGTAACATATGAAATTATATAGAAATAACAAGATTATCATCAACATAACATAACATAAAGGAAGAATTAAAAAAACCATTCACACATAGAGACACTAGAGTTGGTCGAAGTCTAGGGAAAAACCAACTATGGGGAAAACCATTTCAAATTGTTCTTCTTATTATATTATCATTGAATGATTCAACAAAAGAGAGTATAATGATCCATATATTCCATCATAAACCTATCCACCAAAATCAGTTAAGCAACATCCATGAGATGAACCCAACAATGCTAATACTCAAAATCCTGATTCAAAATCTTGTGATCAGTTGTTAGTGTCTATGGTCCAGTATTAAATACTATAGTCAACTGATGAAAAATTCGGTCAACTAAAAATCCAAGCCCTAGGTGAAAACCACATGGATGGTGTGATGTGCATGCAGTTGAAACACTTCAGCCATGTGGATGAGTCATCATGCATGGCTATCACTGAGACCCAAAAGACCTAGAAAAATGTGATCTTTGGACATTATAATTTCACCTTCATGTGAACCCATTCCTTGGCAGATCTTCATTAGACTTATGCAACCCAAAAACAAAAGGGAAAATAGAAGAATGATCCTAGATAACTATTTAGATGAGGTTGAGGTTACTTGTATCTATAGCCTTCCAATGGTGTCCAATGTTTTTTAGGTCACACCCAATCAGATATGAGCAGGTGGCATTTTAATTCAAAAGTACACTTTCCCTTGTCCAATTTGAGTGCTTAAATATTCAAAATTGGTCCTCTCGAAAAGAGGAATCTTGTCCCATGCTTGGAATTATTCACTAGTCTGTCAAATTAGCACTCCCTTTCAGCTAGGGAGAAATTCCAATTACATCATATATTCACTGCAAGAATACTATCATTAAATCATATCCAATCTCGAGTATCCCATTAAGAAATGACATCACTACTCATTTATGCTCATCTCGTGATTCCTTCTTCATTCTTATCTCTTAATTGTCCCTACTCATATGCTGAACATTATTGAATCTAAAATACTAATAATTTGACATCGGAGGGGAGCTTAACCTACCACCCTCTATTTCATTAGAGAGCACATCTCAATCCAAAAAAATATCAGGAAGATCATCTCAACCTAAAACTAGATCAAGAATCACATATCAACCCAAAATCATTTCTAGCAGGCAACCCGGTGCTACAACTTAGGGAACAACAGAGAGCTTATGATCAGGGCACACTGCTCAACTTGGAACCACATTAGGGATCACATCTCAACCCAAAATCTCATGGGTGAGAAAAGCATGTTCAATCCCATATCGAGAAATAAGTGATATAGGGGAGCACATCTAAACCCACATTATTTCATATTGATCTTCCCAACAATGATACTCAATATTCATGTGGTATAATACTTGCATCATAATCAGCTTGGGTTGTACATTGCCATGTACACTTCCAACTCGTTGGCCAGATAAGGAGGGCTATTCCCAACAAGCCCTGCTTGTGGGTGTGATGCCAATAGGGGTATACTCTTTAAAGACCAAGATAGGGGAGAATCATCTCCAATCCTATGGGTAAATGATAGGGGATCAACATCTACGACCCTATTGTCTAGAGATCCCTCAACCCAGTATCCTTCCATCTCAATTCCTCACAGAAGGAGCTGAGAGAGGGGGGAGAGTTGGCTCAGTGTTCTTGATCAGTCCTTCTCTCTATAGATCATAAGCATATCATCATGCTCATATATGGTATCATCTTAATCATCATGTCACAATAGTAGCAGTCCCATACTTATGCAGGACAAAATCATATATTATGTTAGAACAAAAATATAAAACTAGAAAAAAAAAATATACCTTATTCATCCTCCATCTCACAGAGGTAGCAACCACAATCCTAAGATTGTTTCATACTACAACACTAACTAATGATTTCTGAGTAGTAAAAACTATATAAGATATTCTCTACCAATCAGATCCCATTCATTATTATCACAATGTATCCCTATCATATCCATAACATGCTCAAACAACTCTCTGAAGAGCTTCTTCAACCTACCCCACAATTAGTCAACATCGTAGATAACCTCATCTATGCTTATAACTATAGTATTCTCTTCCAAAAACATCATGGAAGATCTAATAATAAGAAAACACTTAGATGTGCTCTTCTTGTTAATAAAAATAAAAACACCAATGCATCCATGCAATCACATATCATAGGAAGACTATCTCAGACCAAAAATTGATGGTCCCATGCAAAATATATCGAAGGGTGATCGACGACAATCCAATATGTATGAAGTGGCCCAAGCATGAATTCGTGTAGAATATATGGATGGGTGTTCATAGAGAACATCAATGCTTGAATAAATTATCAGTTTCTATGTTAGGTTCAACAATATCTCTTCATAACTTCTTGAAATCCAATTGGAGTGTCCAAGGTCTAACAATTCTACTTTATTTAATAGGTTTATCTTCATAACATAATCCATCATGCCATGATTCTTAATTTTGAACTTCAGAGTCCATCTCCCTCTTACTTTGATAATCATAGGCTGATTACCTATCAAGAATAGTCCATTAATATATAAAATCAAAATCAAATCCATAACTTGGACCACTTCTTGAAGTAGAGGTTTGGATGGGCACATATTCTTTGCTCCACAAAATTACTGTTAATGTTGATATACAAGGCTTAGGAAGCTTCCTTCATAAATTATGTATACAAACATAAGACTTTACCAAACCAGTATGTCTAGCCTCACACAAATTGGTATTGTGCAATAAAAAAAGACTATGTCAGATTATCAAGGCTTAGATGCTAGTATCAAAATCATAAAATATTCAGCTAATACCTTTGTCAAAAACTGTTTGGACCAATTATTATGTAGATCTCACATTCAAATACTAATTTACAATAACATTTTATTTGTAAACACTATCGAATCAAACTTTATCAAGCCATTCTTATGATCATACCATGAATAATTTCTATAACTAAATATGAATGCATACATTAGGGACAAGTGATATAAGTTCCATCCATTTATTGTGAGATTATTTCATACTAAATCAAAATTGTTTATACTTCAACAAATGTGCCAAAGATAATGAATCCAATACAAAATTAATGCCAACATTAATCACTAAAATTCACTATGCCCATATAGCATTGTCATCAAAGAAAATCATTAATTGTCAAATCAAACCATTAATCATCAAGTCCAAACCTAAATTTGTTATCACAATGAATTCAATTAGTCCATAACCCAAAACATATGTTAGTGTCAAGTCCAATTTCCAAAGAATCTCTATGAATTATTAAAAATCATGTAAAAGCTCCAAATAATTCTTATCTATACCAAACATCTAAATCTTATCAAACCCTTATAGTTGTTATCAATTAATAGCATCAATGATGAAATCAAAATTGTATATTGATATGCCTATTATAATCACCTACAAACACAATTTTATTTAAAAAATTGACATTCTCTTTAGTAAGTCAAACATTTAAACTTCCCTTCTCATGGAACTTTATGTTGTCTACTCCAAGTCTGTAATACTGTCATACTCCTCGTGCATTCCTAAGTTTATGCATAAATCTATAGTTTTTGTGACCTGTACACATAACCACATCCATAGATTTTCTTCTATGTATTTGGAGGCCTATAACCAAAATAATAAGATTACTTGTAGTTGGGGCTTAGACTAAAGGAAACCTTCTCTTCTCAGACCAGAACTTGTTGTAGACCAACAACATTAGATATTTGTCTATTTATGTGAGGAAAATTAAATAATAAATAATATTCTATACATCTAATGCAAATGACAATATGTGGAGGGATCTTGTGAAGCGTTTCTCCCTCTTAGTTATCAACCACTTTAGTCATCATCATTCAAGTCATCAACTTGTCTATCATAATATTGTCAAGCATTAACATATCCATTACATCATAAAATCCAAGTATATAAGATTCTAAAACATATATCCATCATGGTCATAACATGCTAGATACTTCATCATCACATGACATGAAATTTTAGTCAAGAGTTAGAATCTTATGATTAGGGTAGTTGACAAATCTATCATAAATATCATATTTACTACATCACTTCTTTATTATATTATTTAATCATCAGGACAGGGCATCTAGATATATCCAATTCACTAAGCTTATAAAAATCTAATCAAGGTCAACGAGAAGATATTGGATATCAATCTTATTGTTATAGTTCTATCATCATGGCTAACATTCTTCTTACAAACACTATCAGTAGTATCAATCTATCTTATATAAGAATCAATGTGCTATCTTTCTTTACAATATCATGAAATCCATGATCTAGGTGGATATTGGTGGGCACCTACCTATTCCACTTGGATCCCCACCACTATTTCTTTTAGTTTTTCAATTTCCCTAATTGTAGCACAATTTACTATTTTTGGTAGTTTTTCGGGTGATGAACTTCTAGAGCCATTTTGAGGCCCCAATCAACATTTTTTTGGATAATGTGAAAACATTAGTTGTTGTTAAATTTTTTCTGTCGAAAGTTGTAGTCCTTAGATATATATATCTAATAAGGTATTGTGCGCATCAAATGAAGAATGTATACCAAAGTTACGACCCTTGGGAAGTTGATGTACCAATTTATCCAAATGGAGCCCACAGTTTTGGAACTTGATCTCCTAGGGTTAGTTTTTTGGATGTTTAGGGTTTTCCATTGTTTCTCAATAATAAATAGGCCTTTGAGCCTCATTGTAACACAATTCAAAGGCATGTAACCACCACATGTCTTCTCAGAGATAGAATAGCATTGCCCAAGCTAGTTTATTTCCATTATGTTTGTAAGCATATTTCAATTATTTGATACTAATGAAATGAAGTGTTATTTTTGTTGCATCTATATATTTATGGTTATATCTGTATTTTGTTATTTTCTTGTTTAAATTCAAACAAGTGGTATGAGAGTGGTCTTCTTTTTCTCTAATTTTTTTTGCATGTCCCCAACAAGGTCGAGGTATAAGGAGTTAAGGCATGAACTGGCTGAACGCTTACAAGATGAGGCTCGCAAACCATGATGGCATCCCATTGCGAAAGAAAAGTAACATGAGGGAGCAAGAGATCCTTTCAAAATATTTCTCGAATAAGACCTCGAGCGACAGAGGAATGTGATGATTGACAAATTTGTCGAGATTCTTTGGCAGCTACATAGATGCAACAAATCTTCTTCTAGAAACCACTCTTAGAGTGCCACTCCCTTTAAGGTACAAAATAACTTTGACATCCCCATATTTAAAGGTCATATAGATGTGGATGTCGTAGATAAATGGCTAAATTTTCTAGAAGGATATTTATCGATTAATGAATTTTCCAATAGAGAAAATGTTACTTTTTCACTCCTCAAATTCACCCCCCATGTCAAGGACTGGTGAGAAACCTACTACGAGAAGAGGGATGAGAGTGAACCCTAACTATTTTTAGTTGCACCCACTTAGAATTCTTTCTAAGGAACCATGAAGGAGAATTATTACCCTGTAGGGAGCTATGTTGTAGCAACTACAACCACCCTCCAAATTTTTTCCTTCATTTCATTTTTGAGCCTCCCTACTAAAATCTCAATAGCTTTTCTTGCACTACCTAGGTACTTGCTTTCATTTGTGTTTATATTTTACTTTAAAACTTATGTTTTCTTAATTTCCTTCCATATTAACCATAACCTAGCCTCCTTTGAATTGGTTAAAATCTGGTTCTTGCACTGACTTGGCAATCTGTGCAGTCCTAGAGGGTAGTCAACCTTGCTCTCAGGAATTGCGTAATGCAGCCCAATAGTGAGCCTTGATCTAAAGAATTGCGTAGATCATCCAACAATGAGATTTAGCTCCAGAAATGCGTAAACCCAGCTGATATATTTTCTTCATCAGGGAAAGTACCCAGAGCATGAGAGGCATCTAGAGCCACTTAGCCCAAGAATTGTGCAAAATCATTTCCTTAGTTGTTGCTCAATGCATATGCTGGTAAGTTGCATGGTTCCCTCTAAAATTGTTCAATTTCTCCATGAGTGCATGGCATCCCTTCCTAAAAAAGAAAAAAAATCATCTCTAAGAAATAGGGATCTATGTTTAGAAATGGGAGCTACACTTGCGTTAATTTTAGAAAAAGCTACCACTTGTCACTTTTTTCCTAGTTTCTTGGCATTCATGTCATAAACCCTAAATCGATAAAATCTATTTAATTGATTCCTCTAGAACTCATTTTCACATTTGACATTAGAGCATTATCTTGAGGCATCTAGGAACCTTTGGAAAAGTTAGCACAACATTTCTGGCTAAGTTTTGCTCTTCTTGTTTTTTGCAACTCTTTTTGTCACTTTTCCTTCTTTGGCTTGTGCACTTGTTATTTTGCCCATTTTATTGAATGAAAACTACAATTTTTATTTGTTTTATCTTGTATAAGTGATGTTTTAAGTGTCAAATTACCTTTCATTAGTGTCGCATGCATAATCGATTTTTTCACTAACTATCATCGTCGCGGTGACTCTCCCCACAAGCTCCATTTCTCTTTTGTTTAACTGATTCCTACACGTTTTTATTGCATGCATCACCATTCACTCATATATGTATTATCCTTCACTCATGCATTCAAATCTACTCATGTTCAAGTTTCCCTTGGGCAAATCTAGGCTGTCTTGCCCCAGATCTAGCTCTTGCCGGCATGCACTACACATTTCTAGATCTCAAGGCTCTGCCTTGGCTCTAGTATTTTCTCAGAGGCTGAGAGTGATTAACTCCAGCTCCACACTATGAAGTTGCAAGAGATAGTCTGAAAGTCTTGCCACTAGGATTACACAATGTGTCATCCTAGCCACCATCAAGGCAAGACTGAACTGTGCATTGTGCAGTTGCACTCATCATCAAGCCCACTAGATTTCACGTTGCATATTTCCAGTCATCAACACCTCTCGCTAGTAGCCGAGACTATGTAATGCGTAGATCCGAATGATAGTCCCTCATCTCTAAATGTTATAATTACGTAATATTACCCAACATTTTCCTAATTTGTTGCATGATAACTCCCTTGCATGGTAACTCCTTGAAGTGATTTTTTATTTTAAGTTGACATTTTCATATCATGAGTGTCCTCTTTGTCTCCACGTACAATATTTGTTGAGCAACTTCTGAGTAGTATAGGTAGCATGGCTTCCAAGAGAGCTAGATCCAAGGATACTATAGAGAGTAGCACTAGAGATGTAGTTGAACATGTGTCAATGACCTTGCCAATATATGCGAAGACATAGTTGTTCATAGAGAAGGACATAAATATTACATGGTCGAAAATTAAGGACATATTTGCAGGTAGCTTCAAGGAACATCTAGAAGACTGGCAAGTCTATGTCAGCATCCCCAAGTTAGGATTGTACGTGGTTGCATGCAGGTACCTCTCCTTCACATGTGCGAACATCATCCACTATATGGTATCACATACAGATCCTCAGACAATGAGTGTCAATGGAACACAAGTTCCTTCCTTCAGGATGGAAAATTATCATTAGATGTATCACTTACAATAACTGGTGAACAACATAGATGCACTCTTATTTACTACCAACAACAGTGTGAACACTAGAGACATCATGAAGTTTTTAGTAAAAGAGCCATCGATGTTGAGGTCGACACCCAACCAGCTCTACAAGACTAAGTCACTCATGAAGGCCTACCAACTCTTAATCATCTTTTCATGCCACTTGTATGGTCAATAGAGCACGAAGATCTTTCTGCAAAGTTGGGTGGTTGTGTTGGATTAGTTGGGAAATTGAGCAAGGCCATTCAACTAGTTGGACATGTTGGTTCTTTAGATGAAAATGCATATGTCTAATTCCCAGAATCTTCCTAAGGATGAGAAAAAATGGATTCTATATGTCTGCGTACCTACTTGATGCAATCTGTGCCCAACATTAGTTTCCTGGCATAGGTTGGACATGGACACCATGAAATGATGATGTGAACATCTATTGCAAGTTTCTCTCTGAGTGGAGCTATTGATGACTCATGGTGAGGCTATATCACCACTTCATCACCTTGGTGTACGATATGATATTCAAACATGATGCACCTTCCATGTCTCAAGAAGAAATGCAGACATTGTTTAAAATTTTATATTTGTATGTCTCACCCGATAACACCTTCCTTAGGATGTTTGGCGGAGAGAAGCCTCTGCATGTGCAACCAAGTTTTACCACAGATGAGTTGGTCATGCAAGAGGTTGCATATCACATCTCCACGGGGCTATCAATAGAACTACATAGGAGGAATAAGGCACCATTGCCTGATCTTCCTTTACATATTGGATTCTATGAGATCTAGAGCTTGAAGGATGTGGATGTGGAGGCCAAGAAATTGAAGAAGTTTGAGTTTGGCACCAGGCATTTCAATCTGTGTTCTCCCCACTGCATATGAAAGAGCCACTGGGGAAAAGTGTATTATCCATGGATCCACGGGGCATGTCTTTGGCAGAAGAAGACCCTTGGAGGTATTGTTACAACTCTGCTAGGCTTAATGAACTGGTCAGTGTGGCTATAGAATGGAAATCATCCCTGTTAGAGCATGGATCTACCTCAGGCTAAAGGAAGGTAGGTCTAGGGTAACATCAAACCACGCTTAACCTGGTAGCTAGACCTACCAAGTCGGGAGAGGGCTCTCTCCTTGTTAATCTCAATTAAGATATTGGCAACTAGGGCTTGAGATGACTGAAATGAATGTTGATTTCAGGCTAGGTATAGAAGATTAGGCTTTCTGGTTTGATTTTAGGTTTTGGTTGTTGGATCAATTGGAGAAGGTAGATTGGGTGAGGGAAATCAACTCAGGGATATAGTCATGTTTTGTGGGGCGAGGTAGACAAGAGTTTATGTACTAGCAATGGATTTGAGATGGTAGAGTAGACAGTTGATGCACTGAGGAGGGCATAAGAAACTATGAATCCTCTTCAAATAGTGAAAACATTGAAAACCAAATGCATTCCCAAGACAAAGCATTGTAAATGAGTGTGTTTATCTATTCACCTTGAATCATTTAGTTTAGAAGAAAGAGAGAGATTTGGATACATATAAAGCATAAGAAAAACTCATTACAAAGACGAAACAATATATAAACTCACTGCCACAAGAATCTCATAAAAATAGTTGTGAAACCTAGTTTTATTCCTTGCCAAACTACTGATACAAATGTTCAATGAGTGCCACCACTTCTACAAAAATCCAACCTTTACAAAAGACTAAGAAATTACATAATATAGGCAATAGAACCACTCATGCTAGCTATCAGGATCGAATCCATGAGAAAAGGGTTGGTTTCAACCATATCTTAACTAGGAACACAAAAGTAGGCAGTGGAACAGCTTGCCTCTAAAACCTAGGAAACCAATTCATTACAGCTCAAAACCACTTGGAACTTGATGTATCTACCCTATGAGGTGATTTTCATCAACATTTTCATCATATTACATCATTTACCATGCAAAATTTACCAAGAAAAGAAGAAAAAGTCAACTGTTGAAGAGACTAGGCGAAATTTGACTTTTAGGCAAAATTGACAAAATTTGCCTCATGTGCAACGCCCTGAGCCTGATGTGTAGCGTGTATTTAGGGAAGCTTTTGGAGGCCTTCCACTCATCCAAATCATGCTCAAGGTAGCTTGTTGGAAAGCTCTACCCGTCTAGTTTCTAGAATACTTTTAATTTCCTGATTTGGAGTTGATTTGACCCTCCAAAAATTGATTCTCCCAAGATTGCTTCCTGTGGATCCAAAAAGTGGTAGAGAGGGCATTTTTTGGGTGTTTTTTGCCCTTTTGGTGGCCCAGATCTTCTCCAAAATTGATGAAACTTCTGGGTTTACTTATTTTTTGATGTTGAATCCAAATCTATAAGCCATTTTTCAAGAGGATGCACCAATTCGATGTGCAGCATCGGTGGCACTGTACGTTATCCAAAATTTCCTGTGTTGCCTAATTCAAAAATTGGAAAATGACAAAATTGTTTCAAAATTTTCCCAATTTTGGCTCAAAGCTACATCGTGGGTTAGTCTTTTGGGATAAATTAACATCAACCAAAATGTTGAGCTTTTCATCCTTCTCTTTGCCTTTTGTTCCATTTTTCCCCTACATCTGGAATTCCTGTAGCCTCTGCAATGATAGTGGGTGTAAGAGTGATGTGTATCCCAGCAAGATGTACCATATTGTTATCCATGTTTATCACAAATTACCTTGCTAACTCATGGTGAAATTTTACCCTGACAACCATTTCACAGAATTGAAAAAGAAAACGGTTTTTGAATAAGGAAATAAAACTAATTACCTTGCTGAGTTGGACCATCGATTAGATACTATACATTTTACTTAACTGGAAGATGATCTACGTGATAGCCTAACTGGCCAGCCAAACTACATTGGGCCAGCCAACAGAAATAAAACAGAACTGATATCTGAAACATGTGGTGGCTATTGGGCAAGCAAGTTGTTCACTCATGCTGATAGGTTCCTCCCTGATGATTTTTCCACCTTTGTGAGGCTTCCTTTGCTGCAAATTTATTTCTCTAGAGCTATCACTAGGAGTGTCTTCTTAAAAATCTGATTGACTGCCTCTTTCCATGCTTGTCTCTATGAGAATAATGGATATGGTGATGATATGGTGAATAATGGATGATAGGTGGGAACAAAAGGTGAGTATGTAGAGATTTTGTAAATGGAACAATAGTAATGAGATGAGGTAAGGGAATGAAGGGAAGGATTTGGGGAGCTAGGGTTTTGATGTATGAGGGACTGACGGTTTGATAAAGGGGATTAGTTTCTTAGCGAAAATAGGGAAAGAGAAAATAAAATCAAGGGGTAGTTTTAGTGCAATGAAGTTGGGAAAAGGGAAAGGGGATTGTGGTTTTGCAATGATGTGAAATAGAGTATAGAGGCAAGCTAGGGTTTGACCTTTAGGAAGAAAAAATCAAGAACCAAACATAAAAAACCCTATCTAGGCTCCAAAGTGAGTGTACTTACTTGTTAAGAAGGCAAATGAAGCATTTGAGAGGATTTGAGATGAATTTGTTTGGTTTTGAAGCCTCACTGGCCAATGCATAGTAAATTGAGCCCAATGCAAAGCACCTACCTGATGCGCAGCACCAGTGTATTTTCACACAGGAAAAAGCTGCCTGATGCATAGCGCCGACCCTCTGATGCGCAGTGCCACTGTTCCTATGCACAATGCCAACTTCAGGGTGCATTCAAAATTGGGCGCATGATATCTCGTTGGAAATATTATCGAGTCTACTTTCTAGAACAATTTTAATTTTTTAATTTGGAGTTCATTTGCCTTGCCAAAAGCTAAATCTCCCAAGACTGTTCAAAATGTGTAGAATGAGGTTGCCTAAATGTAGAGTGCTATTGCAGTCAACTTTTGAAGCTCTTACTCAACTCCAAATTGAGCTCATGATAGCTCATTGCAAATATTGCTCTGTCTAGATATCATTTAAATCATCAAGAAAGTCATTTGAACAACCCAGCTAGGTGAAATATTGATTTTCCCAAGGTCACTCCAGAGGTGTATCAATCCTCCTGAGGCCAACGATGGTTTCAACATTTCTCCCAAACCATGAGACTGGTGTAAAAACTAAAAGAGGTTTCTCTTATTGGGTCAATGGTCGACAAAACCCTCTCTCAAGTTTCGAAATTCATCTTTTCTTGCTCATAAACATACTTTGAAGAAAACCTATCATGATATGTGGAACACGAGATTTGTAGAAACAAAGGAAAATGAAGGGGATGAGGGGCTTCTAAATTCTTGAGAAAATTTTGGGAAGTAGGGAGGGATGTTAGGAAGTATGGAAAAGTAGAATTTCAAACATTGAGTTAGGGGAAGGGGTCCCAAAGGGAAAAACACAGGCCTAGCCTAGAAAATTGTCAAATTGTAGCAATAAACTAGGGTTTGTGGGAAAATGATGAATTTGAGGGATTTGAGTGATGGGAATTGTTTAAGAAGGTATATTAGGGATAGGGTAAGGTGTATGAACATCATGAGACAATTTTTGTTGATCATTTGGCCATCCAAAAACAATTACCTTCAAAACCCTAGGAGAGGGAAACGAGGCTTACCCAAGTACAACTGAAGCATGAACAAGGTGTAAAATGACCCATTGGAACCTAAAATGATGATGAAAACTCTGTTAATGATGGTATATTAAGCTAAATGGTGGCATGGACCAATACTTGGAAAACTTTAGAAAGAGTGAAAACAACCCTAGACCTAATACCTAGTGACCAAATTTTAATTGAAGACTTACTGAAATGACAAAATTTGACTTTGACACCCTAAGACCACTTTGTAAGATCATGTTTGATCATTGATGGAAGGCTTCAAAGGCTGAAACTAACAACCCCTATAGGAAACAACACCAGAGGAAGTAGCAGAAATAACAACAACAGTGAGCAGAAAATCAACGTAGGACAAAGGAAACAAGAAGATTGTCGAGAGCAGAGAGGTTGAGCAAAGCTACAAGTTCAAAGAATATCCTCTTATGGAGAAAATACAAGTAATAATACAAGGTT
Organism: Pinus taeda; assembly: GCA_000404065.3. Lineage (NCBI taxonomy): Eukaryota > Viridiplantae > Streptophyta > Pinopsida > Pinales > Pinaceae > Pinus > Pinus taeda. The sequence goes on along the minus strand of APFE031402173.1, from coordinate 50,779 downwards.
GTTGTCAATCTATATGGTTCTCAGCAGAAGTGTATGAAGGTAGCCCAAACTCTCAAAGACATCCACATTGACATCACACATGTATATGAATGGACAATGAGGTACAAGGGAGCACCGCTTTACTTGCAGAAGATAATGAAGTCTTAGGAAGATCTAGCCAAAGCATAGATGTAGATGCCAGTATAATATTATCAGCCACTTCCTCCACTCATCACAAGCATTAAGGCTTCCTATGCATGGTTTTTCTGGAGTTTGATGTCATTGTGAGGACACTCAAGATCCCTTCAATCAGAGCCCTATATCAAGCCATGGTGAAGAACCAAGTAATGTTGGAGGATGATAGGTGCATGGAGTAGTTGATGTGAGAGGCCACCAATGATGACTAGCGGTTGATCACAAAAAGCATGTAGAAGTACATTGGTGGTCCAACCACACTCAGAACAATGTTCCGCATGCTTCAAGATGAGTTGGATAGAGGTTCCAGAACCATATACCTAGAAGCCATCAAGGATGTTGCCAAGTTGGTCTTTCCCTAAGACCTTGAGTGATGATCTTTGTCTTGTTAGACTGACTCACGCCTCTTTTGTCCCACTTGGTCATATTTGAAAATTGTATTATTACTTGTAAATATATTGTAAGTGAAATTCCAAGTGTCATTAGTGGAATGTGAACAATCATTATGTAATGTAAAGGGTTATTTGTAAAGGAGTTGAAGAGTCATGGGGGTATTCAAAGAGTTAAAGGGGAATGTCAAGGGTCACCCCACCCTTTGTTATGTATATAACCTCATAACTCATAGTTGGGGCTTTTTGGGAGCCAAGCTTTGTCTAGGCATTTCTTAGAGAAGTCTTGGAGAGTATTTTGACGAGCCTTGGCTTCTCGACAGGATAGAGCAAGTATATCTCTTTGAAGGATTAGGCGGTGTTGACTATAGTGCTCCACTATTGGGGCTAATGGTTCTCAATGGTGTACGTATGTATGGAACTTTCACTTAATATATATAGTTGAGCCAACATGTTTTCGTGCATATGTTTTTATTGTAGTTCAACTATTCTAGCTACTTTAGAAATGTATGTTATTTAACTTATCCATTTGTGTATGAACTATTTCGTATATGATTGTACCAATCTTGTTGAATAGGTGTTGTTCTATTAACCTGTCACTTTGGATTGTGGACAATTCCACTTCCAAACTGTGATGTCATTCAACTCATGTGTTCCTTTCAGGTTGTGTACTACTACAGGCTAAGGGACACACTTCCTTTTTCCCTCTATGTGTTCAAATCCACATGCATCTCACTTGATTTGCTACAAGGTCACAAACTTGGTTCTGACAAAGATATCATACTTGCCTTTATGTGTTACAGGATTAAATGCACTTTTGTACCACCCATTGCTAGGAATCCTACCCCTGACAGTCTAAGGTCTAGGTGGGACTTCTTACCGAGGAGATTCCATGACATGTTGGCGAGTCCAATACAATCAACATTTCTAGCACTAGAAGGAGGGATAGATGAGAAGCTAAGCCCTCAAAGTCCATTGTGAATCTATGCACATCATTCATGAATTACATTACAATCTCAACTCCTACATGTTTTTCTCATGCACATTATTTTGAAGCACCAAAGGATGTCATCGATGACTTGTCACAAATCAAGTACAATGGTGAAGGTGGAGCAAGCTTGTTGAGTCACAAAGTTTCCTTCTTAGGCTTCTGTGAGAGTTATGAAGTCCCCTCGGACGACATTTCCCATGGGTTATTCACTTACATGTTCGAAGGGAATGATGAGCAATGGTGTCGCACATTTCCCACAACCTCTATTCACTCATATGATCACATGATCATAGAGTTAATCCGTTATTTCTATCGTTATGCTCGTAAATCACTCAATAAAATAATTATGAAATTATGGAAAGAAACTGATGAATCTATTGCACAATTTTGAGACCACTTCTGTAATCTCACCTTTTAAATCCTGAAGATGAAATTGATTAGAAATTTCTCAACGAAAGGTTTTAGTATCTTCTTCACGTATCTGAAAATATGCATGAGTTAGAATCATTCAAACCCCTCCCAACATACCTCGGTGATAGAGCTTCCAAACCTAAGACAAACAAGGTTGATGTTACAAGTGACCCTCCTTGCAAACTCATTTGTTAGAAGTAACCCTCCTTTCTCTGCTGGATGAGGTGGGAGAAGTTGCGAATTTGTGGTGAAGGATGACCTCCTTCCGCCAACACTTCATCTGCTCTTTGTTGACATCTTTTGTGACTCTACCATTCCTGATTTTTCTTGTGAAAATTCATTCCCGAATGTTTCTAGTTTTGATCATTCACATGACACACACAATGTTAGTCGATCATCTAATTGCGATAAGGACAAATATTTATTTTTAAATCCACACAATCCGTCATCTTTTCTTTTTAGAAGTTGAAAGGGTGAATTTTTTTTTTATCTTATCAACCCCTATGTATGATTCATCATATCATGAAGATGCCAATGTACATCTTGAATTTTCTGATCATGGCTCTCATGATCTCTTCACTCCTTCATTCAATCATGATTCTAATTCACTCATTTTTGATCTTCCCAAGTCACCAGCCTTTGATGATCTACCTTTTGATGAAGTGGAAAACCCTCAACCTATTGAGGCACTTGAGCCCAAGTTGATGGTTATGTTAGGTTCTCTCTGTCTTGAGGTCAGTTCCATTTCTGATCAGAATTTTGTTGAAAGACTCCAAGCTCCTCAATACTTTCTTGTTTTCATTAAAACTCAATATGATCTAAAGATCTCACATCCTCCACTTGAATCTCATGATCCTATTGCTCATGTATTAGAGGAATCATATGTAGAAAGTCATGTTGCTAAGAATTTTTTTCTTCTTTCTCCTTGCTTTCTCATGTGTCAAGGTAAAAAGAGTGTGCATGTTTGTTGTCTGTGCACAGTGTGATGCAACACCATGGTATGTCTGAAGAGTGTTTGTTAAAGCATTTTTACTCTTTTATTTTATGTGGATGCATTTAAACTTCGAGCGTGTTGGTTTTCATTATTTTATCCTTCTTTCTTCAAGGATTCCTTGAATATATTTCTTATTAACCATGTCTTCACCTACATGGGGCCAACTAATGCACGAATGAGTGCATTAGAAAGATTACTTCACATGAGAAGGCCCATGCATTGTTTAGCTTAGGAGTAGGAGTAGTGTTCACTTTCTTGTTTTCTTTGCTTTCTTCTTCTCTTTGCTTTCATGTTTTTCTTTTCTTACATGATTTGCTTTATTTTTACTTCTATCCTTTGCTTTCTTGTTTGTTTGCTTGTTTATGCCCCTGTAGGATTAGTTTCCCATGAAATTGTGTTGCCTTCGTGAGACAAGCAGGGTAAAATACAAGAGGACTTCTACAAATATCAATATTCAGATATTCGTCTATCCCCTTTCTTTATAAATATCTTTCATTCTTTTAATCGATGATACCATGATGGAAAATATATTCTTTTTAGAGTGAGTCCTCGTGAAAACGCAATGCTTGCACTTTTAACTAGTACCACCTACTCTAATATGTTTTCTATTTTCGGTTAACCATTGTCAACTTAGTTACGTATATAACCTTAAAACGTATGTCAGAGGTATACATAACATCCTTCTCTAAAGGGACAACCTCTTCTTCTCTCAATAAGTCACGATCCCTCTTCCACCTCATGAAAAATAAATATGTGCCTATGCACAGTTCTCTGAAAATTGAAAAAAATAAAATAAAAGCAAAAGGAGAGAAAATATTTTTTCATAGAGAGGTGAAGCAATAAACTCTGTCGGGGTACTATCCTAGCTCACTAGCAGTGGAGCAATGCTTGTCTTCCTGAAGTGCCTCTGTTGGGGTACTATCTAGGTCTGTTGGTAGTGGAGCGACACGAGAGATGAAACTTAAACTCTCATAGCCTATATTACTTGTGCATCAATATACCCCTCAACCCTAACCGAAACAACTCTTCTCACTTGGCTTCGTATGAGTGTTGATTGATCAGGAGAATGGTAGGGACTATATCTTCAACTCAAGCTAGTGAAGAAGTGAGGATGATCAAAGAACATAATAGTACTTCTAGAAGAGTTAGACTCCCTTTACACGAGACAAAGTCTATACAGAGAGATGGAATTATACCAGTCTATCACAAATGTTGTAGCGGCTACAACCACTCTCATAATTTTTTCCTTCGCTTCATATTTCAACCTCCCTACTAAAATCTTAGTAGGTTGTCTTCTACCACCTAGGTACTTGCGCTTTCATTTGAGTTTAGCTTTGGCTTTAGAACTTGTGCTTGCTTACGTCCCTTCCATATTAACCAAAATATGACCTCCTTTGACTTGGTTACAATCTGGTTCTTCCACTAACTTGGCAATCTGGGCAGTCTTAGAGGACAACCAACCTGCTCTCTAGAATTGTGCAGAGCAACCTATTAGTGAGCCTTGCTCTCAAGAATTACACAGATCCACCCAGTAGTGACCTTCAACTCTATAAATGTGTAGAATCAGTTGATATATTTTCTTCAGTTGGGAAATTTTAGAGAGCATGAGAGGCAACCAGAGCCACTCAACCTAGGAATTGAAGAGAAGAATTCCCTCACCTGTTACCCAATGCATGTACCATTAAGTTTCCCAGTTCGCTCAAGAACTCAACAATTTATCCATGAATGCATGGTGGCCCTTCTAGATAAAGAACAAAGCAAAAGGAAAAAAAGAATCCCTAAAAAATAGGGATCTACTTTTAGCAGTGTAAGTTACACTTGTGTTAATTTTAGAAACTGCTCCCACATGTTTCTCTTTCCTAGATTTTTTCCTTCTTGTTCAAAACCCTAAATAGATCAAATATATTTGATGGATAATATGAGAGATGATTTTCACATTCGATTTCGAGCTCTGGAATTCTCGAGGCACCTAGGAACCTTCAACATAATTGGCACAATTTTTCCAGGTAATTTTTTCATTTTTTGTCTTTCGTAGCTTTTTCTGTCTCTTTTGTTTCCTTGGTTTGTGTGAGTGTTTTTTTTATTGTTTTATTGAACAACCATTGGTATTTTATTTTTTTTAGCTTTTAGAAGTGTTATTTTAATTTTTGCATTTCCTTTCCTTAGTATCGCATGCATAACCCATTTTTTAGACTAACAGTTGTCATTGTGATGACTCTCCCCACAAGATTTGTTGTTCTTTTGCTTGACTGATTCCTACATTCGTTTTGATTGCATGCATGACCATTCACATAGATACACAACATCCTTCACTCATGCATTTAGGTCTACTCATTTTCAAGCTTCCCTTGGGCAGATCTTGACTGCCTTGGCCTGAATCTAGCTCTTCCTGGCATGCACTGCACATTTATGGATCTCAAGGCTCTACCTTGGCTCAAGGAATTATGTAGAGGCTGCGAGTGGCTAGCTCCAGAAGCACACTATGTAATTCCAAGAGAGAGTCCAAGATTATTTCCACTGGGATTGTGCAATGCGCAGTTCCAACCAGCATCAAAGCCAAAATGAACTATCCATTATGTAGTTCCAGTCATCACCAAGACCACCAGAGTGTGCATTACATAGTTCTAGTCATCAACACCTCTCACTAGCAGTTGGGACTATGTAATGCATGGATCGAGCTGACAGTCCCTGACCTCTAAAAGTCATAATTGTGTAATCTTTCCCAGAAGTTGCCCATTTTATTGCATGATTGGCTCTTGAAGTGATTTTTTATTTTAAGTTGAAATTTGCATGCCATTATTGTCCTCTTTGTCTCCACGTACAACAATTTTTTAGTAGCTTCTCAGCAGTACATGTAACATGGCTTCCAAAAGAGATGGATCAAAGGATACTATAGAGAGAAGCACTGAGATGTAGTTGAATATGTGTCAATGAACTTGTCAGTCTATGCAAAGACACAACTGTTCATAGAGTAGGACATAAAGATTACATGGTAGGAAATTAAAGACATATTTGCAGGAAGCTTTAAGGAAGATTTGGAAGATCGATAGGTCTATGTCAACATCCATAAGTTAGTCTTGTACAAGGTTACATGCAAGTTTCCCACCTTCCCATGTGGGGATACTATTCACTCCATTGTCTCACATACCAATCCTGAGATGATGAGTGTTAGTGTCACATAGCTTGCTACCTTGACGATGAAAAATTATCATCAGGTGTATCACTTACCACAATCGGTGAGATGCATGGTTGGACTCTTCTTTACTCCCCACAATAGTGTGAACACTAGAGACATCATGAAGCATTGGTTAAAAGAGCCATTGAAATTCAGGTCCACACTCAACTAGGTCTACAAGACTAAGTCACTCAGGAAGGCCTACCAACTCTAAATCATCTTTGAATGTTGCTTATATGGTCAAGAGTGCATGGAGACCTTTCCACAGAGTTGGGTGATTGTGTTGGATCAGTTGGAAAATGTAGGAAGACCATTCAACTCGTCAAACATGTTGGCTCTTTAACTAAAATTGCATATGTCCAATTTTCATAGTTTGCCTAAGAATGTAGAAGTGAGATTCTATATGTATTCCTACCCTCTCGATGCAATCTATGCCCAAGAACAAGTTCTTGGCATGGGTTGGACATAGACATGATCAGACAATGATGTGAACATCTATTTCAATTTTCTCTCAAAGTGAAGCTACTAAGGAGTCATGGCAAGGCTATCTCACCACTTTATCACTCGGGTGTACAAGATGATATTCGAACATGATCCACCTTGCATGTCCCAAGAAGCAATGAAGGCATTGCTTAACATTGCACATTGATATGCCTCACCTGGTGGCACCTTCCGCAGGATGTTTTATGGAGAGAAGCCTCTGCATGTGATACCAATGTTTTTCACAGATAAGTTGGTTATGCAAGAGGTTGCATATAATGTATCCATAGGGTTATCAACAATACTGCACAGGAGGAAGAAGGCACCATGGCCTACTCTTCTTTTGTAGATTGGATTGTACAAGATATGAAACTTGAAGGATGTGGATGTCGAGGCTGATTAAAGCTACAAGTTCATAGGAGATCCTCTTGTTGAGAAAGTACCTTTGGATATAGAGGCAAAGAGGCGACAGTGCAAAAGGAGAGTAGAACAGAGGAAGAGAGATAAGAAAAGGTTGGAATATACAGAGAGGAGGTTGCATGAAACAGGAAATAATTTGAAAGAAGACCAGGATCTAAGGAGGAGAGAAAGGAAAGAGAAGCAGAAATAGGAACAGGAGGAGAGGAATGGCACAATGATAGAACAAACTATGCCTATACAGGTTGAGGAATCAGAGCAACCAATTGATGAAGAAGAGGGTGAGAAAGTGCAGGTTGGGGAACTTGTTAAGCAGATTGAGAAGATGGTTGAAGCAATGGATATGGATTTGGAACATGATCCATGGGAAAAAGACATTTACCTCATGTCGAGAGCATTTGAGGTTGCTCGATAGTCTTCGCCACCTCCAAAATCAGAACCAGTCCTAAGGAAGCAAGGAGAATTTGTCCTCCTTGATGATGATCTGGAGATGGATGTGTACAATTTGTCATTTGACGAGTCACGAAAAAGAATTGTACAGGCACAAAGAAAGCAGATCCCAGATGATTACACATAACTTGAACACACAGAGGGAAGGGTGAATTTTTTAGTTGTCAGAAAATACCCAACTACTATGGCCAATACATATAAGGCTTATGCAGAAGCCACAATTTTAACAATCAATTTCTTCATAGCAGAAAATGATCGGATGGCGAAAGACTTGAAAGAGGCAAGGTAGAGAACAAAATAGTCTCTAGGGTTCTATGGTAGAGATGAGAAAATTGATACTTGCTGAAGTATGGACTCTTGAGACCACCATGTAGAAACTATATGTTAGATTTGTCACCATGCACAAGGTGGTTGTCCATCTATCTAGTTCTCAGCAGTAGTGCATGAAGATAGCCTAAAATATCAAAGACATCCACACTGCTATCACACATGTACAGGAATGGATAATGAGCTACAAGGGAGGCTCTCTTTACTTGCAGATGATAATGAAGCCACAAGAAGATATAGATAAAGCACATATTCAGATGTTGATCTAGAATTATGACCACTCCCTCCTCCAATCACCAACATTAAGGCTTCCTATGCATGGTTGTTGAAGATTTTGGATGTCATAGTGAGGACACACAAGATCCCTTCAATTGGAACCCTCACTCAAGCCATGATGAATAACCAAGTCTTGTTGTAGGCTGACACATACATAGAGTAGTTTATGTGAGAGGCCTCCAACAATGACTCCCAGCTGAGCGCAGAAAGCATGCAAAAGTACATCAGTGGTCCAGCCACACTCAGAACAATGATGCGCATCCTTCAAGATGTGTTGGAAAAAGTTTCTATAACAATATACCCAGAAGCCAACGAGGCAAGAGTCCATTTTGAGAAAGACATCACCAAATAGTATAGGGACACAATAGTGTAGTAGCAAGATTCATATCGGTTCGTCACCTAAGACCTTCAAGAGGATGTTCCGGAGTTGGAATTTCACCAAGACATCGAGTGGTGATGTTTGTCTTGTTAGGCTGACTCAATCCTATTTTGTCCCACATGGGTATATGTGAAAATTGTATTATTACTTGTAAATATATTATATGTGGAATTCCAAGCATCATTAGTGGAATGTGAACAATCACTATGTAATGTAAAGGGTTACTTGTAAAGGAGTTGAAGATTCATGAGGGTAGTCAAAGAGTCAGAGGGGAATGTCAAGGTTCACCCCACCCTTTGTCATATATAGAACCTCATAACTCATATAGGGTCCTTTTTGGACCCAAGATTTGGCTAGGCATTGCGTGGACAAGGCTTGAAGAGTATTGTGATGAGCATTGGCTTCTCCACAAAGTAGATCTAGTATATCTCTTCCGAGGAGCAAGTGATGTTGACAATAATGTTCCACTATTGGGGCTAGTGGTTGTCAATCATGTATGTATGGATGGAACATTAAATTCATATATATAACTAAGCCAACATGTTTTCATCCATATGTCTTTATTGTAGTTTGACTATTCTGGTTACTTTAGCAATGTATGTTAGTTCACTTACACATTTATGTATGAGATATTTTGCATATGATTGTATGAATCTTGCTGAAGACATGTTGTTGTATTAACCGTCACTTTGGATTGTGGACTATTATGCTTCTAGCCTGTGATGTTATTCATCTCATTTTTTACTTTCAAATTGTGTACTATTACATGCTTCTAAGGGACACACTTTCTTTTTGCCTCTATGTGTTAGAAACCTCATGCATGTCACTTGATTCACTTCAAGGTCACATGATTTCTTCTAACAAAGTTATCATACTTAGCATTGCATGCTACAAAATTAAAGGCACTATTTTAATACCCACTATTGGGACTCCTACTCAAACAATTTTAGGTCTAGTTGGGACTTCCTACCGAGGAGATCGCCTAACATGTTAGTGGGTCTAGCACCATCAACAAAAGATAAATACATAAACTGGACAATGTTACGGCAGTGAAGGGACCAAGCTGTGCCAAAGTTCACAAATATTTTTCATACTCTTCGCACACAGTTGTGTATCAAGGATTGTGAGCGAAATTTTGTACCAGAGTTCCATGTTTGTCTACACAAGTATATGTAGGACGAGCTAGAATAGCTAGAAATATCAACACTTGTTGTTTCCTATTGATACACTTTGAAGACCGAGTAGAAATTTGAATAGAAGAAGAGATACTTTGCATATGTGAATCTGAAGCAAGGGAAAGGCACCCCTAAGCTGCTAAAAAAGGGACAAAGCCAAGGTAAGTTGACCCAAGACAACCCGCCAAAGACAAAAGAAAATAAAAACACCACAAAGACAAGGAAGGACACAAGGAAGTGGTGTAGGTTACAAAAGAGCCCCACTTACAACATAAGTGAGTGTCGGGCCAAAAAATCATTAGTGGTCAAGATGAAGGTTTATGAATCAGATGCATATTGTGACTCTGAGTCAAAACCCAATAAGGGGAATAACAAAGCGGTGAAGATTATTGACGTAGAGTCAAGTGCCACCATTGCCACCACCAAGATCTAGAAGAACTAGCCTGAAGATCATGAGGATGGGGTGCACTTCTTCCATTCCCAAATGCAGGTCAATGATTCTCTGTTGGAGTTCATTATCGACAATGGGAGTGAAAAGAACCTCATTTCAGCAAATTTCTTGAAGCAGCTAGGCCTATCAAACACAACACACCTTCAATCGTACACCATCGACTGGCTTCACCAAGGGCGAGATCTCTATGTTAGCCAGTAGTGGCACCATTCCTACAACATCAAGCCCTTTGTTAATGAGGTATAGTGATGTTGCTCCTCTTGAATTTTATGATGTATTATTAGGACAACCATTTTTGTGGAAGCGACATGTTGTGTATGAGTCTAGGTCCCTCAGTGTTATTATTACTTTAGTAAATAAGTTGTACAAGATACCATAGGTAGTGATGCCTACCACCATATCTTTGACCATTGTGAAGCAATGCAGTAAGATCATTTCCCAAACTCAACATCCTTTTGTCCTTAAGATATGCCCCTTGGGAAAGAAGAACATTATGGCCACGACCTCCAAATAGGGCTCCTCTACACAGAAACAATAGATGGACAAGGTCGTGAGGAGTACAGGGACATCTTCACCTCACCCATAATGGTACATCTACAATATTAGGTTGAGCACTCCATTGATTTGACCCTAGGTGCATTGCTACCGAATGAGCCAATCTATCGATGGTCTGTATTGGAGAACATTGAGATCAAGAGAAATATGTGAGAGCTGATGTAGAAAAGGAACATCAAGACAAGTTGATGACCCTATGCGATCCCAATTGTGTTGGTGCAGAAAAAGGATGGGACCTAGAGACTCTATGTTGACTATCGGGTGCTAATCAAGGTCACTGTCTGAAATAGGTATCAAATTCCATAGAATGATGACCTTATGGACCAACTCAATGGGGTTAAATATTTCCACAATATTGAATTGATGTTGGGGTATCGTGAGGTACCAATCGAATTGTTTGATGTGTTGAGGACTTCCTCCAAATCCAAGGAGGGCCTTACCGAATGGCTCTTCATGCCCTTCCAGTTGATGAATGTCCCCGTAACCTTCATGAGGCTAATGGAAAACATCTTGGAACCCTTCACCAACTAGTTCATGGTGGTGTACTTGGATGATATCCTAATCTTTGCACAAAGATGGGAAGAAAACCTCTACCATATTTGATAGGTCCACCAAACTCTATCACAACACATGTTGTGTTCCGATTTGGACAAATTGACTTTTGGTATGACCCAAGTTTAATATTAGGGGTACATCATTAATGAGTGGGGTGTGCATGTGGATCCATCCAAGATAAAATTCATTGAGGATTGGCCAGCCCCAACAAATCTAACGAAGCTCCACAACTTTCTGCTTCCTAACAATTTTTACCATAGATTTGTGTTGGAGTTCTCTCATATCACTTTGCCTTTGAGTCAAGTCAACAAGGTTTGGTCGAAAGAAATTTTATTTTATATTTTTATTTTTATTTTATTTATTTATTTATTTATTTATTTTATTTTATTTATTTTTATTTTATTTTTTAAATTTTTATTTTTATTTTTTATTTATTTTTATTTTTTTTCTGAATCCAAAGAGCAAGTGTTTTCCAAGTTAAAGGATCACCTCTGCTCTACCATTTGAGATTGAGATAGATTCCTCTTATTATGCTATTGGTACATTTCTTACTCAGCAGGGGTGTCTAATGGCATATCATAGTGAGACACATTTAGACATAGTTTGAAAGTATGCCACCTATGACAAAGATATGTTCTTCATGGTGCAAACTTGCCAACAATGGAAGCATTACATCATAGGGAAGGAAATGGTCATCCACGCACACCACCAACATGTACAATTCATACAAACATAAGGGAAGTTGCGGAACAATCACAATTAGAAATAGTCCACAGAGCTCCAATAGTTCCATTTGAAAATTAAGTATAAGATGAGCAGCACCAGTAATGTTTCGTACTTCCTCATTCGATCGATGGTCATGGCGCTGACCACTATGCTTGACTCTTGTGGTCATGGAACTTCACGGTGGCCACATTTGTACAAGAGAAACCTATAATCTGGAAACACATACCAGACGCTCCTCGAAGGAAAGTAAGTTCCAAATTTTCACCTCCATGATACATTGTTATGTCACCTAGGACACCATTGTATTCCTTCAAGAGAATGTGCCAAGATGGTTGGGGAGGCACACTATAGTCGGGTCGAGGGACAGTTCGGAGTAGAGAAAATAGTGGCAGTGTTGTAGAAGTATTTTTATTAGCTAAACCTTCGACAGGATTTTGGGAAATACATTAGATCTTGCATTGCCTACACTATTTCCAAATCGACAATCATGAAGCAAGGCCTATATAACCCTTTCCTACTCCTACTCAACCTTGGGAATGCATATCCATGGATTACATGTCGGGCGTCCCTTATACTAAGCATGGAAAGGACTGTGCTTTTGTGGTCATAAACAGATTCTCTAAGATGGTCATTCTGGCACCCCGGAAGAAGAGTATCCCAACAAAAGTCAATACAAAGCTCCTCTTTGAATGATTATGGGTGCACTTTGGAATCCCATAGTCCATTATCTCAAATCAGCATAGTAGGTTCCTATGTACATTTTGGTCAATTTGCTAGTTGATGTTTGATATAAAGCTCACTAAGCCCACTACTTTCCACCCCTAAACTGAATGCCAAATAAAGGTCATCAACAAGATGATCATAAGCATTTTATGTATGTACAAATAGAAGCATCCATGCACATAGGACGAAAGCCTCCCTATGTCAAGTATAGCTATAATAGATATCTCCATAGCGCAACTGGCCACAACCCATTTTGGTATTTTAGCTTCTATGTCCCATTAATGTGGCCATACCATTTGCAGCTACTCAGGTAGCTTCAGTCCATGTCGAATCTAAAGATGACAGGGCTAAATACTTCATTGAGGTTATCCATCGCATCCTCAAGCAGGTCCATGGAATATTGGAAATATCCAATGCTAAGTACAATCAGTGACATGATTAGCATCAGGTGCCACACAAGCTCAAGGTGGGTGAAAAAGTTTGGCTACATTTGTAGAAGGAGAGCCTTGCTAGGCCCCACCATAAACTTTGGCTGCTCTGATATGGGTCATACACCATCACCAAGGTTGTAGCAGACAATGATTTCAAGCTCAACATTCCACCATTCCTTGTCTTGCACCTAGTGTTCAATGTGGGCCACCTTCAGCCATACATTCCACCATTGCTCGACACATCCAACATTTTTTGAACAAGTCACGCCAACAAAGTTAAACGTAGACTTCATGGAATAAGTCAAAATGGATGGGATAATGGACACATAGATCAAGAATACTCTCCAACAGAATATCCAACTATATTGGGTTGTCAAAGTTGTCCAACTCTTGCACCAAGGCAAGTGGCTATGCAAGCAGCAAGTTTAGCAGAAATTTCCTTGTCTCATGGAGGAACTCAGCGTAATGGGGACCATTTCTTCCTAGGGGGGGATTAGTCTAGGTGGATATTGGTGGCCACCCACATATTCCATTTTTACCGCCACAATTGTTTATTTCAGTTTTCTAGTTTCCTCAATTCTAGCACAATTTACTATTTTTTGGTAGTTTTTTGGGTCCTAAACTTTCATAACCATTTAGAGGCCCAAAACACTGTTTTTTTGGAAAGTGGGCAAACATTAGCTATTGACTCATGTTTTCACCCAAACGTTGTAGTCATTGGATAGAACTTTATAGTGAGTTATTGTACGTGTCAAACATAGATTGTATGCCAAACTTACGACCCCCAGAAGTTGATGTGCCAATTTACCCAGAGAGGTCCTATAGTTTTGGTGCTTCATCTCCTAGGGTTATATTTTTTTTATGGTTTTCCATTGTTTCTCAATTATAAATAGGCCTTCGAGCCTCATTGTAACACAATTCTCCTTCTTAATGAGCATCCACTTCGGTCATCATCATTCAAGTCATCAACTTGTCTATCATAATATTGTTAAGTGTCAACATAGCTATTAGACCACAAAGTCCAACTATATCAGGTTCTGAAACATATATCCATCATGGTCATAACATATTAGATACTTCATCATCACATGACATGAAATTTTCATAAAGAGATAGAATCTTATGAATAAAGTAACTCATAACTTTATCATAAATATCATAATTACTACTTCACTTCTTTATTATATTATTCAATCACAAGGATGGGGAATCCAGATTTGTCCAAGCCACTGAGCTTATAAGAATATAATCAAAGTCAACAAGAAGATCATGAATATCAATCTTATTGTTATAGTTCTATCATTGTGGTTACCATGCTTGTTAGAAACATTATCAATCGTATCAAGCTACCATATATAACAATCAATTTTATATCCTTCTTTATAATATTAGGAAATGCATTATGACTAAAATTAGAGATTCTTTACCAAACATCGAATATGTGAATATCTTCAAAATATCAATGTTTCTAGGTAGCTTTGCCATGACTTAATAGAATGTAAGATATTTGCCCAATACCAAGTGCACCATCACATCATGAGTAACATGAATCAAATCTACTTTCATGTATATGAGTCATTCAGGAAGGTGATATCCCCATCATAGCTTAGGTTTTACCTTTCCATCCAATATTATATTTGGAACATGACATTGAAAGAATACATAATACATAACTTGTCAACTTATTTTTCATGGGAGATTTATCTCTCTTCTCTTCCTACACTATACATCCTTTCCTAAATCTTAGATGATCCTCAAGAAGGATCCATTCATCGCATCTCATGAAGAGGTTTGAAGTATCCAAATACCCAAATATACATTTGGGAAGTATTAGTAATAATAAAGACAATAAACTTAAATAGGAATAGAATAAAAAAGAGGTAACTGTTTGGTCAATTTAGTGATGTCTAAATTGCAACTTTTAAATGTCAACCTGGGGCTCGTAAGCCGATGAAGTGAGGTGTACTGTATGTACTTAGGAAACTATTTCTTAAGATTTTTTCATTTTTAACTTTTTAAGTTTATTTTCAAGTATATCTCTCCTACTGTGATGTGATGGAAATGAAATAAACCGAGTGAAGTGTGTGAGATTGTGATGAGCTTTTTATAAATTGAAAGTATTCTACAAGAAAGCTTGAACCACAACTGAAATGAAATCAACTCTTAAAGGAAAATAAAGGCATCAAATAAAAGACTAATGACATTGGCCCAGTATCTCTGCTGCTGCAAGAAAACGAAAATGAAATCTGTGTCAAATAACAACTAAGCCATGTGAAACTAAAGTAAATCTACATAAAAAAAAGACTAGTCACAAATACTTTAACTTCTTCTTAACCTCTTGTCTTTTAACTGAATATATCATGTGAGAGACAATTAAAAATAAACCAAGCAATTGTGAGTTCTTGAACAACTAAAACAAGCCGTGCTAAGTGATATTTTGGTTCTCAATGAAGATATTAAATGATGAAGAAGGAACCATCAATAGATAAACAACTTGATGTCTAAAAACGGAAAGCAATTATGCAAATTAACTAAATGATAGTAAGGGAATAAAGGCTGCAAAAAAAGGAAGGTCAGCAACATAGACAAGATGATCACAAGTGTCACTAGTTGTGAAAAAGAAAAGAAAGAAACTGTCCTGGGCATGCCTAAGAAACCTGCATAACACACTGATTAGTCATGGAAAAGTGCAGAAATATAAATAAATAGAATTCAAAGTTTATATAAAGCTATCAAAACACAACAATCAAAGGCATTATATACATAAAATGAGAGAAAGAAATGCAAGAAATTAAAAAGTACTGTACAGGCCTTTTGTAAACAGGGGCCCTCTGCCTACTCCAGTCGATTCAATGATCAATTACAACAATTGTATGCTCAGATGCAGAGGAAAAAATTATAAAGTCTCTATCGAATCTAGGACTTGTAAGAACAAGTGTTTTTGTTAAAGCTATCTTGATTTCCTCAAAAGCCTATTTGGCTTCTACTGTCCATTTGACTTTGGCATCTTTCTTGAGCATGTTGTTCAACAATCTTATTAGTTTAGCCAAGTTAGGAATAAATCTTCTTAGGAAATCAATCTTTCCTAAAAAAGCTTGTAATTCTTTGATGTTTCTTGGATGAGGGACTTGAAGGATAGCTTGAATCCTATCAGGGTCAATTCTTATGCCATCTTTTGAAATTATATGACCTAGGAGTTTGCCTTCTTCAAGGCCAAATAGTTATTTCTTTGGGTTCAAAGATATGCCATACTTTCTGCAAATTAAGAACACTTGTCTGAGATGTTTTAAATGTTCTCAGTCTGATTTTGAGAAGGATGTGAGATCATCAAGGTATATGACTAAGAAATCATGGATTTATTTAGCAAAGTCTATGTCCATTGCCCTCTGAAATGTGGCTCCATCATTCTTGAGTCCAAAAGGCATTTTGACATATTTAAAGGTTCCCCAAGGTGTAGTAAAAGTTGTTTTATCCTGATCATCCGGGTGAACTAGAATTTGATTGAATCCTGAGAAACCATCCAATAGTGAGATCTTTGAAGCCCCTACTACCCTTTGCAAGATGTGGTCCATTTTCGGTAAGGGGTAGTGGTCTTTGAGAGAGACTTTGTTCAAATTTCTCAGATCAACACAAAGTCTTATCTCCCCAGTTTTCTTTCTTGTGGGTACAAGGTTTGAAATCCATTCAGAAAATCTTATAGGTGCAATGATTCCAGCTTCATACATTCGTTTTACTTCCTTTTCAATTAGGGGAAGAAGGACTGGATTCACTCTCCTCAACTTTTGTTTGAAGGGTTTTTGGTTTTCTTTCAAGCGTATTGTGTGTTGGATGACTGAAGTATCATAGGATTTGAGGTCCTCATAACTCCATGCAAACATATCTTGAAACTCTTTAAATAATTCAATATATTCTGATTTCTTATCAGGAGGTAAGGTTCTAGAAAGCTTTATCATTTTGGGATTTTCATTGGTCCCAATATTACACTCCTCAATTTCTACATTTATGGGTTGCATATTTGGCTTCTTAAGGATGTCATTTGAATCAAAAATGTCTTCTAAAGGAGTAAGACCTGTGGGCAGGAAATTATCTTTTAGTTGAATTACTTTAGATTCTTCTTCAATGTTTTCATCAAGATCTATTTGTTTTAGCTTCTGCACATTAGCAGAGTCAAAGGTTGTAGGATGTAAGATCATATTTGTTGTTTCAGCTGATATATTTGTCTTTAGTTCATCAGTTTGCTGTTGATCATCCCTAATGCTTGTGTCTATGTTTAAGTTTGAGAATTCTTCTTTCATGGTCAAAAAATTATTTATCTGGGTATCATTCTCAAATACTTTCCAATTGTCTACATTATCTGGGACAGCAGGCCTATGTTTAATTTCAGCAGTGAACTGATGGTTAGGCCCAAAAGGAAGTTTACAGGTGCTTGGAAAAGTTGCCAAACTATGAGCATGTAAATTATGGCTTCTAGGTATTTTGGTGAGTTGAAAGTCCAAGAAGCTGCTGAGTAAGTTTGTTACTGCTATCCTGTAAGACCTTAGCGTGAGATCATTTATGACAAAACTTCCCTTTATCTGTTGTATAATTAGATCCGAATCATCCAAAATGGAAACTCTGGCCACTCCAAGACTCCTAATTAGTTTGAGACCTAGCAAAAGGGCTTCATATTCAGCCATGTTGTTTGTACATCTGAAGTTAAGCCTATATGCATGACCTAGAGCATGGTCATTTTGTGTATTGTGTATCCAAACCCCTGCCCCTACTCCTAGTTTGTTGACTGACCCATCAAATTCTAAATACCACAAGATCTCTTTATCGATGCTTCTTTCAATGAGTTTACATGTTTGTTTAATGGGTAGGTCTGGCTTTGGTGATTCATGTGATATATTAATAGACTGTGTTGTGTTGATCAAATCCGTGACCTTTTGATCTTGGGTACTGGACTGTTCATTTATGTGCCTGGTTTCTATTGGTTTTAGGAGCTTGACCTCAGTTTTGGGACACATATCAGCATTATACAATATAAATGAGTCCATGTCTGAATGAATGGAGTAGATTGGGAAGTTTTGCGGCTTCTCCTGACTACTGACCACATATTTCATCAGTGCTTCTCGGTATAATCTCTTTGGCTGGCCAAAGACTGAATTTGTGGCATATGACATGTCTAGTTGTAGAGATCCTTGGAGTTTGGCACCCCATGATCTTGATAAAAGAATACCATATTTGGGTGGAATGTCAGCTACTACCACATCCATTAAAATTGTTTTAGCTAGATATTGGACTAGGGATACAAAAAGGTCCTTGATAAGGCCTAGACATATTACCTGGCTGGAGTCAAATGAAAACAAGTCTTTATAGGTTCTGGTGATGTCTAGATCAAGTTTTTCCATTACTGATTTGGGCATTAGGTTATGAGAGGCACCTGAGTCAAACATGGAATTGTGTAGCATTTTGTCATGAATGTTTAGGCTCACATAAAATGGAGGAATACCTCCATCCACTGATTTTCCATTGACTTTTGAGCCAAAAATCAGTTCTGGCTGATCATCCAGAATATTAATTGCATCCCTATTCTCTGGTACTTGCAATGATCTATTGATTTGTTGTCTAAAGACCTCATGTTTAGCCAGTTCAAAAAGAGGAATGGCTATTTTCAGTTTTCCAATTTCTGTTTCTAAATTGAAAGGCTTTTCTATCTGAACTTTTATATTGTGAGCAGCAAGTTTTTCTTTTTCTGCTTGGTTTTGGGTGACCTTGTCATGGCCAGGTACACCGTTTTGAGGTATGCCTAAATTGTGATTGTTTTCTAGAGGTCTGCTCAAGACTTCTGTTGGAAGAGATGGTGTAGATGAGGGATTTACTGGAGGCTGTATATCAGATACATCTTCCACTGTGACTTCCCTTTGGAGTTTTTTATCTGAGGACTCTGTTAAGATAGTTTTATCACTGGATTTCTTGGGCAGTTTCGTGTGTGTTGGTTTGGTAGTTTCAGGCACATCTATGGTTCTGCTCCTTAACTTATATTGTTTGTGTACTTCATAGACTGCTGTGTCATACCCTTCTCTAAAATCAAATGACTCACCAGATTTTGTTTGAAATTGTTTGTATTCTTGGGCTTGTTGATCATCTTGTGTTAAGAATACTTTTTGTTCACTGTCCAAACCCATTAGATTGATGTGGGGAGATTCTACTTGTTCATTAGAGGTTGAGGCCTCTGCATAGTTTTCTTGAAATAGAGGTCTGATATTCTGATCAAGACCAGTCCTCCCAGCATTTGGGTTTTGGTTTTTCCTAAAATTGGGGTTCCTAGTAGTATTGCTTGTTTGTCCCTCCCAAGAGGATTTTCTCTCAATGGTCTCACCTCTATCTCCAAACTCTCCATACCTTTCATGATTGCATCTAGCTTTTGCTCAAAAGTTGAGGGTTCCTCTTTAAATGTTGTTCTTCTCTCTTTTTTAGCTCTGGTTCCCTTAGCAATCAGGTTTGCCTCCACACTCACAGCTATATTTTGCATATCTACCAGACTTGGGGGTTCTCTTTCTCTTAATTGATATGCCATATATGAATCAAAACCATCAAGGAATTTGATCAAGGCCAAGTCAGGTGGGGGTCTCAGGTTCCGAGGAATGGCGTTGTATACATTGTTGAACCTAACACAGTAATCTTGAACTGTTTCTTGTGGACCCCTTTTTAAATTATCATACT
Organism: Pinus taeda; assembly: GCA_000404065.3. Classification (NCBI taxonomy): domain Eukaryota; kingdom Viridiplantae; phylum Streptophyta; class Pinopsida; order Pinales; family Pinaceae; genus Pinus; species Pinus taeda. Next base: position 30,995 of record APFE031402173.1, on the reverse strand, counting down.
CAGTTAGTATGTGTAAAGGGTCTTTCTTCTTTTCCCATATGTTTAAGAAGCTTAGGTATAAAGAATCAGGATTGAGTATAGAATGTGCAGTGAAAGACCTAAACCATGTCCTTACATCCCCAGTTAAGCCTTTTACAAAAAATTTCATCCTTACATCTTCGTCATCAATTTCATAATTTTCAAAATAATCCTGCATTTTCTTAGTGTGTTGTTGGGATGTATAAGAACGAGTACCATTAAATTAAGTGATCTTGCTTTGATAATCTTGGGGCATAGCTCCTGGATTTGTAGGCAGGTGTAAAGGGGCATACCTGTTAGCCATATTTGCAGAGATAAAAGGGATAGAAAGAAGGAGTGGAACAGTTGAAAGAACAGGGATAACAGGAATGAGATGCATAGTGTGTGGAGGAGCGGGGAAACTACTTTGGGAAGTGGATGAAGAACTATGGGAAGTGGGGGTTATATGAGGATGAAATGATACTTTAGTAGGTGTTGGAATATAGCTCTGTTGAACTGCTTCAGCACCTGAATCTGAGAACTCTCCTTGTTGTTCTTTCTTCTTCAAGATCTCAGGAATTAAATTGGGGGTTTTCAAAGACAACTCGGGGATTAGGGTCAGGGTTTGACCTAGTGAAACGAGTTTTCTTCTTTGGAGTCAGCTTCTGAGTTTGTTTTCTTAATGTTTTATGAAAAGCTTATAGTCACAGCTTTTAAAGGTACTTCCCAGAAGATTTATCTGAAAAACAGGAAGCCTGTTTCCTTTCAAGTGGCAATTTGAAAAAGAGTCCCCAGCGGAGTCGCCAATGATGTTATCACTCAGGTTGTTCCCTGCTTCCTAAAGGGAATACAGCCGAGGTAACCACTAATCAGTCTTTTAGTTACAGGTCCTACCCTACCTGCGACGAGAGAGGGATCTCTCTTTATAGTTTAGCTTTGTTGGGGGGTGATTTTTAGGCTAGTTATGGTGCATTGATTTTGTTTTAGATTTGGTTGGTTGGTGAATTCCAACAGAGCTGAGATATAAGTTACAAAACAGTTTGGGCCATTCGGCAATGGAGTTCATGACTGTGTACTGCTGAAGTATGTTTTTGAAGGAAGAGTATTGCTGCAAAGCCAAGTAGGCATCCGTGGAACAATATTTTAAGATTAGGTGATGGAGTTATGGAATTAGTGAGTGAAAGGCAGTTAAGAATCTTCCACTATGCTAACAGGGGAGAAAATGAGAGTATTTGTCTAAGAGCAGTTAAGAATTCCTAAACAATATTCACAGTGAGAGAATTAGTTTAAATATGAGCAATTAAGAATTCATATCCATGGCTAATCCTAAAGAAAACATATTAGAAACAGAGATTGAGCATAGGGTGTATTTAAACAAATCCTAAGCTATTCTTTTTCCCTGTTACTATGATCATGAAACATATGTGAATTTTTTGCATACATAGAAAGACAAAAACATGGTTCAGAATAACTTATTGTTCCATTAAACGACACAGGAATTCTGCAACATAACACAGTCTTTCATTTCCACCTTCAGACACTATAGGAACCAGGAACTCTACCAGGAATTTGTATTAGCAAAAGTATGAGATATACAATGCAGCTCTTCTGAGAAAGTTTCAATACAACCGACCCTCAATACGTTCTATGATGGGATGTATATACAAAAATAGGATACAAGATATCTAGACAGTGAGTTATTGTGTAATAAATTACATCACCAAATTTCTTACAGAAATAAATGATAGAAATAACTATAGCAGTTAATACTAATATGGCAGTTGTCTTTCTGCCAGACAAATTTTGACTTTTTGGATCAACAAAGTTAGTTGTAGCTGCGTTTCTAAATCTGCGTTTGCTGAGCATGTTGTCTGAGTGCTTTGATGAGTCACTACACTTGATGCTTCCTGTGATACTTGTGTGCTTGATTCTTTGCTGACCTATACTATGACTTAGATCTGAACTTTGACAAAAAAAGAAGAATATACTTGAATTACCTAGGCAGTACTTCCAGCATTGCCTGCCACCAATCAGCTGGAGGTAGCTGATGTCTCCTTACTTTTATGAGCGTTTCATCTACTTCAGTATATCTATAGAAATTTGGAGGCACTTCAAACACATGATTAATCTCATGCTCAATAAAAAATAAATTCTCTAATTTATCATACAGAGACTGCCCAAAGGGAGGTCCTGCTTCTTCTGTGGAGCTGGTGGATGTTGTAATCTGATTTTCAACATAATTGTTGATCCTTGTGATGTATTGCTCATATGATAGCAGTTGTCCAGTACCAGTCACTAGGCTAGGGAATCCTCTGTCTTGCAATGTTGTTATCTTTTCCCTGAAATCATCTATTTCTGCCTTCATATCCTGACATTTCCTTTCTAGAGTCTGTGCGAAATTTCTTAAGGTTAGCACTTTCTTGGTCGTCAGGATAGTGTCTGTCCTACTGTGTATATCTAGTACTGCCAATTCTTCCTTAGTGTGAGTATTAAGGAAATGTATCATCTTATTAGCCTGCTCAGGCATAATTCCTAGTGCTGTTTTAGCCTTCTGTATTTCAATATGAGTTATTCCTATTAATTCAATTTGGTCATATATTACCTGTATTGACCTCCATTGGTCATGGATTGATTGTCCAATTTTGGCCCATATAATCTTCTTGATCTCAGCCAGAGTTTTGCCCAGAAGTAGTTCTTTCTCCAAGGCTTTCACTTTGGTCTCTAAGGCCTTTATGTCTCTTTGCTTCTCTGCCACTGTCATTTTCGACTTATCATAGCTGGCCTCTAGCTTGGCCAGTCTTTCTTTGGCTTCATTAATTTCTGTCACTTGAACTTCAAGTTCCTTGACAACTTTCATTAAGTCCTCCATGCTCATACTTGATTCTGGTGCTGATGTTGTTGTTGTTGTTGCTTCTGTAGCTGATATGGCTGTGGTAGGTGTTGGAATGGTAGGAGGGGTTGTTGCTATTTCTGTAGGAGGAGTAGGGCCAAGAGTTGTAGAAGTTTGAGGGGGTTGGGAGGTTGAATCCCCTTGCTTGTCCTGCAATGCCTTTTCCAATTCTGCTTCCATCTGCAGTATTCTCTGATTCATCTTCAGAAGCAGATCCATGGTCTCATCAACTTGCTTTTCCTGTGCAAGTTCTGCTATTTGAGGGTGAATGGTTGGAGGTAGCTTTGCCTGCTTTCTAAGTGTAGTAATGTCATCCTCCCTTTTCTTCATAAGGGCCTTAATACCCTTTGGATCTTTAGGATCATGTCCTAAATCAATAATTATGTCTTCCAGAGGTTTTATTTTGTTGTACTTAGCAGTAGAAGACATCCTTTCCAAATCTAGCTGTGTATTGGTATTTTTTAGTGACTCTTTTAACTGATGGGCCAGCATGGCCCTGTCTGCAAGTGTGGCATACACCATTTCCCCTATTTTCTTGTGCAGTTCTATTTGATCCATGGGTTGTATGTCCTTGGAGAGGACCTATAGATTTGTCTTTGTGTAGTCTGCAGCTGATTTGGGCTTTGGAACCTTAGGCTTAAAATGAGTCAAAATCATTTTATCCTCCTTGATATCATATGCTGCCATCAAACTTTGTTCCTTGGAGGGTGTTGCCTTTAGGAATTGATCATAAAGTTGAAATCTCAAGAGTTCATTTTGCGCCTTAATCTCCATAAAAGTTCCTTAGATTCTAGCTGGTTGCTTGCCCTGTTGCCTGGAAGAGGACACTTCTGTACTTTGCTGCATACCTTGTTCCTGCTCGAATGAGTTGGTAGCAGTTTTCTGGCTGGATTCTCTTTCTCTGCTTTGTCTTTCTACCCTTTCTTCACTGATGTGTTATGTTTCAGCCTCAGGGTCAATCCTTTGCCTCTTGGCCTCTGGTTGCTGTGTTGACCCACTTGGAGGTGTGGGCTCCTCTCTATCCCGTTTTCTGCCTCTTTCCTCATTGAGAGGAGTTTGCAAGGCTGGAATTTGGGATGCTTCTACTTGCTATAGAGGGGCTTGCCCTTGACTTTTATCTTTTGAAGTGGTGGGTTGTTCTGACTGTGTTTCCAGTTGTACATCCATCACTTCTTTTCCTTTTGTTGTGGCTGTTGTTGTTGTAGATGCCTGCTAGAATGTCTGTGAGGCTGTAGAAGTGGATGTGCCTTCTCTGACTTGGATTGGTAGCTTGAATGTCACCTACTGAAAAGAATCCAAGTCAAGAGTTTTTTCTAAATCTTTCACAGTTTGCTCCATTGTCTCTTCTTGAGTAAATTCCTCAACTAATGTCCCAGGCACCCATTCATCTTGGTTGGCAAAATGTTCAATTTGTGGATATGGACAATGTTTATAGGCTAACAGCCTATATTTGAATCTTCTTGCACTGATAAAGCCATTGTGGTCATAAGGGACTCACCAGAAACTCCTTTTAAGTTTAAGATGTTGCCCTAGTATTTGATCAGCCTCTTGCCAACCATCTTTCTTGTTCATGATGAAGGGGCCTAGACGGTCTCTGAATTTCAGGTTTGGTTTCTTCTTGGCACTATGAAAGTGTGTAAGATCAGAATTGATGAGTTGCCTATAGTATTCCAAGGAAAACAATCTCATAGGCACATATCTTGGGATCCTGTAAGGACAGAGCTCACAACCATACATCCTGATGACTGTGTGATTTTGGTATAGGTACCAATCACCTATTTTGTAATTCTTGGACAGATGTAATATTTTCTGCCTGTCATTTGACAATCTGGCAGGATTTCTTTTCAAGAGGCATGTGACTGGATAGACAAACTGGTCAATGAATTCACAGTAGCAATAGGGAGAGTTCCGGACTTGATGGAAAACTGAAGACCAAAAGATGACAGACCTCCTCTGACTCTATGAATCTAGCTTCTTGATAGGGCATTGGAAGCAATCTGTCTGATAGTACATGAACAGGTGATAGATGTATGATGAATATTTAAATATTGCCTCCCTGTCCAACCTTAGCAGTTGGTCATGTATTTTGTTGGCAATAAACTTGGCATAGTTGTATTTCATAGTAGGGGGCTTCCCAAGGCTATATGCAGATAACAAGACCAAGACATTTTCATCAATATGTTCATTTGTGGAGAAACCCAGTGCAGAGGATATCATGTCCACAAGCAGCTTGCCTACCTCATTGAAATTTGTATACAGGAAAGGAGGTGGCCCCGTAGGTTGGTGGTCTGCTCTCATGAAAGTTTTGGCAGCTGTAACAATCTCAGTGCTAGAGAGCTTGGAGCCTTCATCCAGCAGGTCCTTTATGGAAAAAGGGTAGAGCGGTTGGGTCTGCTTGAAGTTGAGCATCTGATTGATGGAATTAGGAGTAATGTGAAAGAGTATGCTCCCAGATGGAGACTTAACAGCTCTGAGGCTTTGGGCATAATTCTTAGCACAGAGGTGAATGATTTCAGGAAAGATACTCACAGAGGGCAAGAAGTAGATGGGAAAATTTGGATCCCAAATGCCATACATATCACTGTTCTTCAAGTGGCTATTCCTCAGCTGGCAGAAGGTCTTCAAGTGGTTCCTCTCTCCCACAAAATCTTGAATGAGGAAATCACTGTCCACTAAAGGCATTGCTTCAAGCTCCTTGCTGGGTGTATTGACAGGAGCAACATCTAGAGCTGATGGAGTGGCCATGTTTAAACCTTTCTAGATTATTACTTGAGCTTAGGATTAGTGAAAAGGCTGAAGACTGCACACTTAATTTGTACTTGGGAGTGACTAGTTTTTAGAGTTCAAAAGACTTTTTGTAGGGTTGATGAACTGTGGGGCACTCTGTGGAAAAAACCAGAATGTTTTGAGCTAAGTAGCTAGAGTTTTGCAGAGGGAATTCTAGTAAGGGATTAATGCACAGTTGTATGCACTTCAGTTGGCAGGCTCAGGATTTATGATCACTCTTTAACGGTGAATTTTGCAAGAGGGCGTGGGCTTTTTGAGTTTCATTGGTGCAGGAACTTTACCAGGAATTTAGGCAGTTTTAAGTAGTTAATTGAATTGTGAGGAGTTTTGCAGAGATTTCTTGCAGGTAACTAGGAGAAAAATGGCAAAAACAGGGGTGAAATAGGTCGACTGTGGGAAAATACCTGGTTTTGCAGCTCCGAGGGTGTTGAATTGGTACAATGGCAAGCAATCAACTTGAATTCAGTAGGTGGTGGCAGCTCGAACGGTTGAATTGTGAGTTTGGCAGCAAATCGTCGTAAAAGCATGCACAAGGCTCCGAAATGAGTGGTTAAAATGACATAAGAACGACTCTTTCGCGTGGTTTTATGCGAAATTAGGACTTTTTGGTGCTTTTGGTGCTTTTCGCTAATGATGTCAGCATGACGTCATCGGTGGGTCCCGGGTATGACAAGGTGACGTGGCGGCTGACGTGGGTGACAACATGGCGGTGACACGGTGGCGGGGCATGGATGCGGCTGGATGATGTGGAGGCGACGTGGAGCAGCGGCGGCGGAACGTGGGCGCTAATGTCATGGTGACGTGGGTATGACGTTACAGGGCGGGAAGGTGGTTTCTGGTTTCCCGGCACCACCATTGAGTCGTAAGCGGTAAGAAGGGGGGGGCTCCGAACAACCCAGGAGAGTGACGCATGGCGGGGGTACGACGATGAAACCACCAATCCCCTGGATGCTAAACCTCCACTTCCTCCTTGGTGAGATTAACCGCCCACCTTTAGATCTGCGGGGCCGACGATCGGATGGTTGGCGGGGAGTGTGAGGTGACAACAGTTTATGACACGGGACCTGCCCAATTTAAATAATGAATTAAAATAAAAATGTAAGCGGGGTGGGTTTAGACTTAGGTTTAGCGGGGTATAATGTATGCGCCCATTTATATGTTTTATTTAAAAAACATTACAACCCATGTGTTAGCACAGGAGGGGTAACAAAGGGTTGTGAGGGCGGAGACTATAGAATTTAATTTTATCCAAAGTTTGATTAAAACCCATAGTCGAGGGTGGTGAAGAAGGGTTAATATTAGCCCCTGATGGATTAATATTCCCCAAGACATGACTGTATAGATATATTGCTAGGGGGAGGGTATTTATAGATTTTTTGGGATTTTATATAGTTTTTGTAGAACTAGGGAAGGGGAACCATGCTAGGGAGCTAAATAATAAATTAGTTGTTAATATGACTTTGTGGGGTGAATATGTAGGGGAAAATTCTAAGCTTTAATAAGTAAAACTTAGAGATAGAAAATAAGAGGAAATCGGAATAATGATTTTTACACAAGAAATGTGGCTTTCTTTCCTTGAGTAAATCCATAATTTGATTTTGTACTTGTCATGGAATGAAGTGAAACAGGACTCTTGGGCAGATCCCAAGGTCCTTAGGAGGATGTTAAAAAATGATGTTTGGGGAAAAGGGGGAAATTAGTCATGCTTCCATTGTTATGACATCAAACCTCTTCCATGGTCCCAATACCCTAAATGGGATGAGTTCTTCTTTGATAAGCCAAATGGTAATGACACCTTTACTTCTGCAACCTTACACTACTTACTCCACCTAGCAATCATAACATTTTTTCTTCACTTGAATTGGGTGCACTTGAATTAGCAAACCCTGATTGTCCTCTTTTTCTTTTGACTACACTCCTATCTAAATCTACCCTTATTTCTTCCAAGGACCCAGATTAAGCAGTTGGGCTGCTTCATTTCTCTACCTAGCTAGTCATCTTCCAAGCTTGAGCTGTTTGGATAGGAATCATTCTTTATTCTGCAACAAGCAATTTAAACATGGCATGGCCTAGATTAGACTATTGGGCCATCCATCAAGTATGATTAGTAGCAATATTTGTAGACTGTGATGCTGCCAAAAGATAGTAGTGGCATTTTGACTGGCCACTTTCCTGGTCTTTAATTTGGGGTTCATTTTCACTATTCTTTTGACCAATTGATTTTCTTGCCTTTTTATTATTCTTTTAAGGCATACCCTCTTTTCATTTTTTAATTTTCTTAGTATGTATACAAAATATGGAACCTTTCCAACATGCAATGATGAACATATTTAGCCCTTCCACTGTCAATCATGAAAGATGAAACCTACTGGTATAGGAACCTAACAGAGACAACACGTTACCTAGTCAATAGATCACCTTCATCAGCGTTGGAGGATAAGACTCCACAAGAGGTATGGACTGGTAAGAAATCCTCTCTTTCACATCTGAGGGTATTTGGATGTGATGCATATGTACATGTTCCAAAGGAGAAACAAACCAAGTTGGATAGTCTAGAAAGTGCATCTTTATTAGGTATAAGGATGGTTTAAAGGGTTATAAGATTTGGACCCCAGTAACAAGGAAGGTTGTGTACAGCCAAGATGTGGTGTTAAGAGAGGTGAAATATGTTATTAAAGATGAAGTCCAACCAAAGGAACCTGAGAAGATAAAGTTTGAGCTAAAGGAGCAAGAATCAAACTCTACAGTAAAGGAGGAATTAGAAGATGAAGAGCCACAAACTCTGTGTGAGAAGATCATTTCGAGAAAGAAGGCAACTAGAAAGCTATAGTCCATCTGCTTTCTGTTCAAATTTTTCTTTACCTATTACTAATGATGATTCCAGAACAGTGAAGGAAGTAGTAGATTCAGAGGATGAAAAACTCTGGAAAGAGGCCATGGTTGATGAAAAGGCATCTTTGCACAAAAATGAGGCTTGGGATCTGGTGGAGTTGCCGGATGGAAGGAAACCCATTGGCAGCAAATGGGTGTTCAAGAAGAAGACAAATGCAGAAGGAAAGGTGGAGAAATAAAAAGCTTGCTTGGTAGCAAAAGGTTATTCCCAGGTGCTAGGAATTGATTTTGGTGATATTTTTTCTCCTATTGCCAAGATAACTTCTATTAGATTACTTTTATTTGTTGGTGCTGCTTTTGATTTAGAGGTAGAACAGATGGATGTGAAGACAACATTTCTTCATGTGGATCTCGAAGAGGAGATCTACATGAAGCAACCTGAAGGCTTTGCAGTGAAGAGTAAGAAAGAACTGGTATGGAAGTTAAAGAAGTCTCCGTATGGGTTAAAACAATCACATAGGATGAGGTATCATAAATTTGATACATTTATACCGGGATTGGCTTCACCAAAAGCAAAGCACATCACTATGTGTATTTTAAATTAATTGGTGACCATGTTATTTATTTGGTCTTGTATGTGGATGATATGTTGCTGGTTGGAAATGACAAAGAAATTATCTAGGATTTGAATACCCAATTTTCCTCTAAGTTCGACATGAAAGATGTTGGTGCTACAAAATATATTTTGGGCTAGAAATTAAAAGAGATCGGGCAAAGAGGAAGCTCTGGTTAAACTAGAGGAAGTATGTCAAGACAATATTGCAGAGATTTAATATGCAGGATAGTAAATCAGTGAAGGTTCCTATTCCTATAGGTGTAAAGTTATATGTTGAATAGTGTCCCAAGACACAAGAAGAGGAAGAGGACATGTCCCGTGTTCCATATGTAAGTGTGCTCGGTAGCCTGATGTATGCAATTGTCTATATTGGACCAGAAATTGCACATGTAGTGGGACTATTGAGTAGGTTTATGTTAAAACCAAGAAAAGAGCATTGGACAATAGTGAAGCGGGTTTTCAGGTTTTTGTGTGGCATTAATGTTTATGGTTTGTGCTACCAAGGAAGAACAAGAGTGGATAGGGTTTTGGATATCCATGGCTTTGTTGATGCAGACTGGGCTGGAGATTTGGATCAGAGAAGATCTACAAGTGGGTATGTGTTTAACCTATTTGGAGGTGTAGTCAGTAGGATGAGTAAGAAACAATTTGTAGTGGCACTATCAACTACAGAGGCAGAATACATGGCAGCCACTCATGCAAGCAAGGAAGCAGTTTGATTGCAGAGATTGTGTTCAAGCATGGGGTTAGTATAAGGATCTATAAGGATAGACTGTGACAGCCAAAGTGAAATTTTCTTGGCAAAGAACCCTGCATATCATTCAAAGACAAAGCACATTGATGTTCAGTATCACTTTGTGAGGGATACGATAGAAGATAGAAAGGTGTTGCTGGTAAAGGTGGACACTTTGAAGAATAGTACAGATGCATTGAAAAAACCTATGAGCTCTAAGAAGTTCTCTTGGTGTAGAGAAACAATGGGCATTGTAGGGCTGGATAAATGACTAAGCTCTCTTGCGGCCCCCTGTGGAAAGAAAACAACAACTGGGAGAATGTTGGGTTGTCCATGACTAGCTCACGTAGTTAACCGGGGGGTTGGAAGTGGGGTAGAGCCCCCCCTTCATTACGCTGATTGCATAGCAGGGGGGTCATATGGGGTTTGAGGGTGTAACCCCACATGTTTTTGGACGCGATGGTTTTCGGTCCGTGGTTTTGGACGCAATGGTTTTCGGTCCATGGTATTAGATGCTTCGACATGTATAAATATGTATTATAACATTGAAATGCACATAATGAAAAATCAGGCTCGTAGTCCCAGTTTTGGGATCTAGGGGAAAATCTTTGTGTATGTGTTTTATGTGTTATGCTCTCGTATTGTTTATTTTATGTGTTTTAGAATTTGTATGCAGGTAATTTCTGTACAGGGTTAAAACCTACACCTATCTCTCAGAAACGGGCAAAACAATACTAGAGGATAGTGTCTGGGTAGAAATGCACATTTCTGGAGAGGAAGATAGGGCCTTCCTTCCCCATATTGCGTAATGGTGTCTCAGTGAAGGCAGAGTTCAGGCCAAGGTTGGCCAGACTCACCAATGGTCAACTGAAAGCAAATAAGAAAGTTAATGCATGGCAATAGTAAGTGAAAGTAGAAGTGATTGATAGTGTATACAAACATGAATGAAAGATTCAGTAAACAGGTCAACATGCATGTGGGTGAAGTGAGTCGCTGAATCAACGACGTTCATGCAAAACAGTTTCATGCATGTGACATCAGTGAGATAGAAACAAAAATTGAAACAGTGCTAGGATGAGCTAGTATACGTGTAAATGATAAAGAGCATTCAAAGAAATCAAGCAAACAACACTCACACAAGCGAAAACACAAAAAGTGACAAAAATGTTGAAAAATAGAAGTTGAATCCACTTACCCATGAACAGCTAAGGTGGATGTGTCAAAGAGTCCTGGATGTGCTTTGGGGTGTGAGAGCTCTAGGATCGATGTGAAGGTATGAGCTTTGATGCATCGAATAAATAATTTTTTAGCTCATGACACGCATGCCACAAATCAGGGAAAGAATGATACTTGGAGAAAAGTTTCTCAATGAAATTTGCATGCAACCTTTAGCTGCTAAAAATAGCTCCTTGAATCATGGGATGCCTTTTACATGTTGCCTTCTGCTACTGTAAGAAAAAGCAAGCCATGCATGCAGGTCAAGTTTCCTTGGTCCCAAGTGGAACTGGTCAACCCAACTACTCATGCATGAGGCTGCTTAACTGCTGGAAGGAAACGTGAATTTCTAGCTGGGAGCTCGACTTGCTACCCAGCAGATTTTCACAATTTCTTGGTAAAGAAACTGACTACTGCATAGATTTGTACAAATTCTGTGCTGAGTAGCCCTATTGGAGAAAATTGTGCAATTTTCACTGTGAGGGTTGACTGGTAGAATTAAGCAACTCTGAAGCCTAGCAGGCTACCAGACAGGATTGCACAATTTCTGGAGGGAAGGCTGTTTTCCCTCTAGAATTATGTAATTTCTTTGGGGAGCTGCTCAGCCTGTAGCTAGACCAAGTCCAAATGAACAATGTGTGAGGAGAATGCGTCACGTTGTGATCAACAAGCTGCCTTTGTGATGGAAAAACACTGAAGCTTGTGTTCCTGACAAAGCAAGACAAAGTGCTATAAAAGGTTGGTAGGGAGTCTCCAAAATGAAGCTAACGAAACATTTTGGAGGGTGGTTGTAGCCACTACAACACTTGGCGACAGACTGGTAGAACTCTAGCTCTCTGAATGGATCTTTTTCGTGAAAAGCAAGTCCAACACCTTCGGGAGTCTTGCTCAATTCTCAAATCATCTTGGTTTCACACTAGCTTGATTGTAAGATGTAGCATCCACCAAGTTCTTGGCCAATTGACACACATTCCAAGCCAAGGCAACACAATTTTTTTGATTGGGGTTGAGGGGTATATTGGTGCATAAGTAGTATAGTCATCAGAGTCTTAGTTTCATCTCTAGTTTTGCTCCATTATTAGCAGGCCTAGATAGCACCCTAGCAGAGTCACATAGGAACATAAGCATGGCTCCACTACCAGCCAGCCTGGTCAGTACCCCGGCAGAGTTACTTGCATCACCTCTCTATGCAGGAGGCCTTTCTCTTCTTTCGCCTTATTAATTTTTCATTTTTCATTTTTCTTACTTTTCATTTTTCCAATTGTTTTTTTGCAACTGTGCATAACACTTATTCATTTCAGATGTGGAAGAGGGATCCCAACTTGTTGAGAGTAGAATAGATTGTTCCAGTAGAGAAGTAGCTTATTATATCTATGACATGCCTGTTAAGGTTTCCCCCCTCACCTTACTCTACTTGACTCAGCTGACAAGGTTAACCCAAAAACAACTTACTAGAGTAGGTGACACTTGTTAGCATGCAAACATTATGTTTTCACCAAGGTTCACTTTGAACATTACGTATTTTCCTTCGACATATCATCGACTAAAAGTAAGAAGTTCTTCACGTAGAGGCAATATGATAGATAACCAAGTAGTGATAGTTGTACAGGCCATCTTGTACTTTACCCACCTTGTTTCAAGATTCATACATGGTTTCATGCAAAACTAACCTACGAACAAAACAAAAAAACTAACAAACAACAAGACAAAACAAGAGCAAAAGTAAAAGCGAAAGAAAAGTAAGAAAACAAGCAATAAAATAAACAAACAAACAAAGCAAGTAAGGAAACAAGCATGCAAAAAAACTGACTAAAAACCAAACACTACTCCTACTCCTAAGCTAATGGTGCATGGGCCTGATCATGTGAAGTCATATTTCCAATGTAGCCACCGGTGCATTGGTTGATCCATCTTGGTGAAGGTTTGGTCCGCTAGCAACCCAGTTGTGTGAACTAGCAAGAAAGAAAGATATAACAATGAAGACAACCACGCTTCATGTTTCAAAGTGTCCACAGAACATAAGTGAGTGCAAGTGTATGACGAGAAGTTCATGGCCTTATCATGGTGTTGTGTGACACCGCATGTAGATTTGAAGCATAAGCACACCCTTGACTATGGCATGCAAGGAACGAAAGAAAGAAAGATAACTTGCGTCATGCACATGTTCTTACCATGTAATATTCCTCCGATGCATGATTGATAGGATCATGTAGTTTGAGTGGAGGAAGCATGAACTGTGTGTGAGATTGATCTTCAATGCATACAGATGAGCGATGAGGAGCCTTGGGTGATTACATAGTTTCCTAATTGGATGTGAGATTAACCCCAAGAGAGTGAGGGTCTGACATAACCATTAGCTAGGGCTGAAGTGCCTTGATAGTCTTGGGTCTTTCAACTTCATCATTAGGTAGATCATCATAAACCAGTGGCTTCGAAATATCAGCTATGATAGAGTCATGATCATGATCAAATATGGAGGTAAATAGATCATGACTGCCATGATTAGAAAAATCAATGAGCTCATCAACATCCTCATGATCAGATGAATCAACGAGAGGGCTAGATGAAAAGAAAAAAAACTCATCCTCTATGTTTCTAGAAAAGATAGATGAAATATCAAGTGCATTTTCAATGAATAACATATCCTCTCCATTGTCAAATGATGGACCAACATCCTCTGTGTCCTACAAGTGATCAACAATGGGTGTATCTATGGACGGAGATGCACATACAAAATCATGGATGGTAGGTTCACCAAAGATGTCAAGAAAGAACGGAGGGGGCTCAAATGGAAGGGAGTCAACTTTTTCCAAGTGTTGATGCTTAAGCTCCCACTCATACTATTCATGAATGACAGTGCCTGTTGGTTTTGCAACACCAACTCTGTCAGTGGCTTGTTTGTAATTCACAACAAGTGTACAGTCCTAAGTGGAAGAACACAAGATAGTATCATTCAGAGGAACAACCGAGTGGGAAGATGGAGGTTGCAGAACAAAATGCATATGACAACTTGATGGACTCAACCAAATCTACATAAAAATTGGGTGAAGTGAAAGTTGAACAAGTGTGTGAGAATCATCCTCAACATCACTCGGTATTGGTGGAGTTGTTTGATGAGGGGATGGCGGAGAGTCACCTATGACAATGACCACATCTAGCTCAAATTGTGTAGCTCCCTCATTGAAGAATGTCGAGCGAGGCTTGATTTCAAACTTCTTCTTGGGAAGAGTAGATTTATTAATTAAACACTCAAATCATTCCCAAAGATAGAGAAATTGCATCTGGCTCCTTGGAGATTGAAATTGCAAGTCACAGAAGCGCTGCCAAAAAACCAAAATCAATTCATGCAGAGCCTTCCGTTGTTGTAGTAGTTTTTTTTCAGGATGATCTAGATCGAAATGATAGAAAGTGTCTTCAATGAGAACACATAAGTGCTCAAGTGAGTGCACACTATCAGCTGGTAGGTTGAACAACCATCAAAGTGGATATTCGCGAAGTGTGTATGCAAGAAAGAAGCTGGAATGCTTGTTAGAACACCCATATTCCTCATGAAGCATGGAAATAAAGTCATGTAAGTACTCAATCCAAGCCACTTCCCCTTCACCATCATACATGTAAGTGGACAAGTGATCAAAAAACTCCTTCGTGATGGTGACATCTTCAAGATTTGAAAAAAATCACGGAGGGAGAAGAGTGCAAGAATCAATGAAAGATATGCAAACGTTAAAAACAAGATTAGAGGACATAGCTTATCATTTGGCCCTCCTAGTGCCAAAAATTTTGATGGTGTTGGACCCACCTATATGTCAGGGGATCTCCCCGGTAAGAAGTCCCAATTATACCTCAAACTGTTTAGTGTAAGAGTCACATCAGTGGGTGGTATAGTAACACCTTGCTCGTGATTTCTCATAGAGGCAAGTAAGATAACTCTATTGGTAGCAAGGGTATGATAGCTGTAGTGAGTCAAGGAAGGTGCATGAGAGGTTCTAGCACATGGGGGTTGAGATGAGCATGCCCCTTGGAAAACTGTGATAACACTCGGCTTCGAATGGAACACACGAGCAAAGATACATCACAAAATGGAAGGCACGTTATCGAGAAATCCTAAGTGATGGTTAAACCAACAACACATTTTGGAAAGATTCATACATACTTATACAAAATAGTCTATACATGCATGTGTAAGAAAGTAAATAAATATACCATGTAGAGTAAACAGATAGCATAGAATACAATACAACATATATATGAAATGTGTTGGCTCTTGTTATATTATGAAGTGTAAGTTCCAATCATACAATACATCCATGTCCAATCACTAGTTCCAATAGTGGAAGGTTATAGCCACAACCACCTGCTCCTCCAAAGAGATGTACTAGCTCTCCACAGTGGAGAAGCCGAGGCTGGTTATAATACTGTCCAAACTCTCTCCAAGATAGTCTTATTGGACTCTTGGCTGACCCAAAGCCTATACAATGAGTTACGAGGGACTATTTATAGAATAGGGGTGGTGACCCTTGAAATTCCCCTTTTCGATAGTTCAACTAGCCTCATGACTCTTCATCTACTCTATGAATGTTACATCCAACTATCGACAATTGACTTACACTTGACAAGACGTTACATTACAATGGAAATGAACCCATGTGAGAGAAATGGCTTGAGCAAGCCTTGCTAGACATCACTATGACTTAGAGAACCATGGAAGTACAACTCCTCAACATCCTTGTGCTAATCAACAATAACATATTGATGCCAAGATTGGTAGTCCTTGATGGTGTCCAAGTGCTCCGTTGTGAAATTTTTCTGGAACCTGACTCTTTCCTCCATAGCATCTGTGTACACTGCTCGGTCTCCTCCATCTAACTCATTTGAAAACATTCACATCATTGTCTTCAATGCAGTCGGACGAGAAGCATGATTGTGAATGATGTTGGCATTGATGGATAAGTCTTGGCTGGTGGCAATGGGCATTAACATGTTGAAGTATGAATTAAGCTCTAGTCTAACCTGTGTCTTTATCTTCACATGGGTGAGAGTCCCACTAGAGGATCAAATGTGCATGCACCAAAACATCCATACTATTGAATACTCGTGCATGGGAACTCTATATGCTAATGATGAGCTCCAAAAGTTCTTCATAGTTCTTGATCTGGCTCTAGATACATTGCTTCATCTCAACCGCACTAGCCCTCATAATGTTAGGAAATTGAAGCAGGGCTCCCTTGTATTTCATCATCCATGCTTGCATGTCATCAAAAAAAGCATGTAAGTTCGCCAAGATACATGCTCTTCTAGTACATCGTTGTTGCCATCCATGGAGATGGATGACTGCATTGTTCACGGTACCAAACTTGGAGTACAATTCTCACATAATTGTGTCAAGGGACAAGACTTCATATAGTATCGCCTTCCTCTTTTCATCTTGACTAGACGCTATCACCAACTCTCCTCCTTGCTTGTTCATCTATAGTTCCTTTTCCATTCACTCATTCGCAGCTATCAAAAAGTGAACACTTGAGCTAGTGGCTTTGACATACACTCTGCTTGCATCAGCCAATGTTGTTGGACGTTTGCACACATCAATCATAATCACTCATTATTCAACTTGTGCAAGAGATGTATGATCCTCTAGAGTTGACACTCTGCGAGACTACACAACTCTATGTTGAGACTTGTCGAATGAGATGTTGTGCATCTATCCTTCTGCTTGATCTCCAAGGATCTCAATACCTCCATTGCTTCCTTTGATATGCAGGTTGGATCCTGTTCGAATATCATATTCTAAACTGGTATGACAAAATGATTGGATAGCTGTGTGATTACTCCTCTGAAGAAGCATTCAGAAAACAACTTGAAATATGTGTTCACAGCAGTCTCTGTCAGTGACCATGCCCACTCCAAGCCCAGGAACTCCTATCAGGCATAGATTGAATCCAATATGTAGGAAGACATGTAAATCTATGCATGCATACCTACGGTGATAGTCGAGCCTCCATTACTTGTTCCTTTAGCTAATGATCCAACATGTCAGACTAGTGACATGGTTTTCCTTCTCTGGCTAGTTGGTCCAATGCAATCACCCAACTTTGTTTGAAGGTTTCCTTTATTTCTTGACCATAGAGTCAACATGAAAATATGACTAAGTATTGATATGCCTTTAGCAATATCTTTGTCTTGTAGATCTAGTTGGGTGTCAACCTAAATCAAGCCGACTCCTTTATCAAGTTCTTCATAATGTCTTTGGAGTTAGCATTATTATTGGGTAAGCCGAACGGAGTATTCATGATAGTCATGGGCTTTGATATCTGATACATCTCATCATAATCTCGTACGAAAAGGCTGCAAGATTGTCCCATTGACACTGCTCAAGGTCATCATCTCAGGATCAGTGTGAGAAATGATCTAGTGTATCATGTCTGCGCATGAGAATGTAATGTATCTACATGAAATCCGGTACAAGCTCGACTTGTGAATGTTGACATACACCTGAAGGTCTTCGAGCTCTTCCTCAAAAGTGCCTGCAAATTCTCCATTTACCTCTTACCATTTCATCTTGATGTCCTTGTTTAGAAAAAAATTTGTAACTTCATAGATCAGTAGAAATGCAGACACCTGTTCAACTGTTTCTCTAGGTGCACTTCGATCAGTGTCTTTTCATCCTACTCTCTTTGAAGAAATTGATCCTATACTACTAAGAGGCAGGTGAACACCTGAAATATCTAGAGAAAAGGCAACATGCATGGCATGAAATCTGTCAGCGAAAACCAAAGAAAATTTAGGGAATGATATATCACATACCTGGGGAACTTAGAGGCAAGATTGCACATTTCTTCTTGTA
The DNA here is from genome assembly GCA_000404065.3 of Pinus taeda. Taxonomy (NCBI): domain Eukaryota; kingdom Viridiplantae; phylum Streptophyta; class Pinopsida; order Pinales; family Pinaceae; genus Pinus; species Pinus taeda. The sequence continues at coordinate 13,084 of APFE031402173.1, read as the reverse complement.
GGCTAGGTGACTCACTACTAGAACTGCACAAAAGGTAGTCTGGGTTGTATGGGAGGTAAGACTGGCTGCTGGATTTGCAGAATCCTCAATCTAGACTAGTTGTTGACTGTTGGTATTGTGTAATGCGCAATTCCAGTTGAGAGTGACTACAGGGTCAGGGACTGCATTCCATAATTTTCTGGGATACTAGTCATTGTCCCTAAGAAATGCACAAAATAGTCCTGGAGGGTAGTTCCTGGGTAGAAATGCACATTTCTAGAGAGGAAGATAGGGCACTCCTTCCCAAAATTGCACAACATTGTCTCAGTGAAGGCAAAATTTGGGCCAAGGTTGGCTAGACTCGCTGACAGGAAACTGAAAGTGAAAAACAAAGTGAATTCATAGTGACACGAAGTGAAAACATAAGTGATTGATAGTGAATGAAAACTTGAATGAAAAATTCAGTAAACAGATCAACATGCATGTGGGTGCAACGAGTCACCGAATTAGTGACTTTTCTCACAAAACAATTTCATGCATGCGACAGTAGTGAGATAGCAACGAAGACTGAAAGAGTGCTAGGACAAGCTAGTATACATGGAAATGATAGCAAGTGTTCAAAGAAATCAAGCAAACAACACTCACACAAGCAAAAACACAAAAAGCAACATAAATGCTAAAAAATACAAGTTGATGTCACTTACCCATGAATAATTGAGCTGGATGTGTCAAAGAATCATCGATGTGCTGTGGGATGTCAGAGTGTAGTATACATAGGGTGGATATTATGGGATACAAATGGAGGTACCCAAGGGAATAATGTAATAATGGGATGGGTTATAGTAATAAATAATGTGGTTAACCCATATCATGTAAGGGACCACAGGTAGTTAGCAATAATGTAATAAGCCCATGGTTTTAGATAGATGGTATTGAGGGATCCATGGTAATGACCCATGGTATTATATGTATAAGACCTATATAGAGGCTAAAGACTCCCTATTAAGAGATCTCAGGGAATATTGTATGGAGAAGCATATGGCTTGTCGAGTGTTCTCCTTCCTTAAGGAGTGAATGTTTGGTGTTGCCCTACCTTAATGGTTGGACGTCAATAAAGAAGAATTTATATCTATATTCAAATGTTGTTATTTTTTGGGTATATTTATATTTTCTCATACATTTTCAGATCATATTTATAACAAGTGGTATCAGAGTGTTTTCTTGGGAAAAGCATAATTTCTTTATTTTATTTTTGCAGGAACTTTTTGGGGCGGTGAGTTTTCAGATCAAGTACGTACTTTCTGGTGAAAAGTTTGTAGAATCTAATTGTAGATCTAGAATTTTCGTGAAACAATACCCTATTTGGAAAAACAAATCAGCCAAATCGGAGTACATATGAGAGAGATATCACTCATTTGAAAATCAGTTATGTTGCATAAATTTTTGAGGGAAGCGAGTTTGTAGATCAGATCTGTGCATTCTGGTGAAATTTTTTCATAATATAATTGGATATCTAGGTTCTTCGCTAAATAATATCCAATTTCAAAAATAAAAATCTATCGAATCGGAGTTCGGATGAGGGAGATATTGCTGATTTAAAATCAGCTCTTTTTTTAGAATTTTTTGTGATCACGGGAGAGTTGCAGTGCCAATCTGAAATTGTAGTGCCTAGATCAGGATTTCTATCACATCAGAAGATGTAGAATGGTTTCTCCATTTCCAAAAATAGGTCACATTAGGGATTCTAAGCAATATTGATTGAATTGTGGCCACTTTAAATTTTTGCCAAGTAAGTGATTTTTTTCAAAACACTCTTCATGGCTTCTAGCAAGCAATTTTTTACAGGGAAAGATAATGGTCTGACTATTGAAGAATTTATGAAAAAATCTTAAGAAAAACCATTAGAAATGTTGGAGAAGTTTCTTGCGGCTTAATTTGAAAGAAGAGGTTGCCAAATGGTGGTACTCACTTGGCACCTAGAAGTTCAAACTTTCAGAGGAAGAAATAAAAAAACTCCTTTTGGACAAATGGTCTCATGCTAGAAACAAGATAATGAGAAACATGTGGGATTATTTTCTTCTTGTAGCTTCTTATTACAGGTTCATGGATATATTCAGAAAGAGAAGATAGTCATGTATGTAAGTCCTAGTTGCAAGTATAATTTTATTAATGTTCATTTGGCTAAAAGATTGCAAATTATAGCTAAACAGATGGAGCACACACAGGTTAATAATGAGCAGGTGCAATTTTTTAAAGATCTGAAGATTTTTCTATAAAAGTATGTATTGCATGCTGATTTTTATGCTTCAGATATGGCTAATGTGGATGTTGTTTTCGGATACCCCTGGATGGAATTTGTTGGTACTATCAATATTAATGTGCAGAAGAAATTCCTGAAGCTCTGGTATAAAAAGAAGAAAATTACATTACAAGATATTTCCATCAATAAACTTGTAGAGTCCAAGGAGGCTGAAGCAAAAAATGTTCCAGGGATTGACACATTAGATCATGAGCCCTTGATGTTCGAAAACCAAACACAAAAATCAAATGAGGTAAGAGAAAAATTGGTAGAGTCCAAGGAGACTGAAGGAGAAATGTTACAGGTACAGAATCCGTACTGGAAAATAAGCGACAACAACAGATGCCACCACATGTACCAGACAACAATCAAGCCCCATTAGGTGGTGAATTAAAGAAAGATACATCGTTGGTTAAAACTTTAGCATATCACCACCCACATCACCCCGCAAGAAAACAACCAACACGATTGCAACAAATTAGCCACAAGGACAACAACCCCCGTATGACAGATAGAGATGGCCGATGATCCACCTACTACACATCAACACAGAAGAGCCGTTAGGGTCAACTTCCATCTCAAGCAAGTGAGGCACCAGCTAGATTGAGGGTTCACGTTTCTCTTGGATGGCTAGATGCACGTGAATTGTACTAGTCGGCTACCCTTTTGAGTAGATCTTATTATTTGTTTTCTTCTTATGTTTCGGGGAGGAAACATGTTTAAGGGGGGTGAAATGTAGTATACCCAGGGGGGGATAGTATGGGGTACAGAGGGAGGTACCTAAGGGAATAATGTAATAATGGGATGGGCCATACTAATAAATGAAGTGGTTAACCCATATCATGTAAGGAACCACATGAAGTAAGAAATAATGTAATAAGCCCATGGCATTGTATGTATAAGGCCTATATAGACGCTAGAGACCCCCCATTAAGAGATGTCAAGGAATATTGTATGGACAAGCATATTTCTTGTGGAGTGTTCTACATATAAACCATAATACAGTTTAAATTAAGTTATAGCTAAGATGTCATTCCAATTATCTAAAACACCCAACAATTCTAATAAGTGTTAGTAAATTGTGGAGTGGCACCATAACTTTCTTTCGAATAACTTCTATGGTGTGTAGTGTACAAGCCCCTACTAGGAAGGAAGTGCCCTCCTTAGTAGGGCCCACTTGTTAGGATGCTCTTACATCTGTTTGCTCTACCTCCTCTCAGTTATAATTAATGTGTGATTGTTGTTACTATTATTATTAGTCTTGTTTAGGCTTTAATGATTGAATAATCCTCACCTAATTATTGTGTAACAACATAGCTCTTAGACTAGTATCTTTCTTAGTGTGACAATTATTTAATTTTTGTTATAGTTTGATGGTGTTAATTTCATTTCAATGTGTGTTTCAACATTTTTTGAGGAAATGATTTCAAGGGGTGAAATTATTTTTCTGAATAAGAGTGACAATGTGGTAGAGTGATTTTATTCTACATTTGTGTTCTTATTTCTTGAGGTTATGAACAAGGTCTGAGAGCGTAATAGCCAAAGTGTTGAGTTCCTAAGATTGTGATTACAACGATTAAGTTTGAGATCCACTGAGAACTAGTCATGATTTTCTCTTGCATATATTTTGCGTAATAGTCTTGCAATAACAAAATGTACCCAAATTGATAATTAATTGGAAGAGTTGGAACTATTGCTCTCAATTAGAAGCACAATTGTGTTACCCAACAACAAGTTGAAGAAAAGCCTATGCAAAACTTTGACATAATGCAAGTTGAAGAAAAACTTGGAATGTTGTATGAAATATGAAGCAAAATTATTTAATGGTCAAATTAAACATATAATAATTCAAAAATGTGTAAATAATTAATTAAATAGTCTAGAGTTTAAATCAATCAAATTGGCCAATAAATGAACTTTGGGTGTGCATTTCAGTGAAGAAATGGAATTTTGGTCGGTTTAAAAAAAATGGACACTGAACCTACCTTCAGAGCCAAATTGAAGGATTTTACTTGGAGAGTAATTTTTTATTCATAATTAACACTCATTTTTCACATAGAAATTTATGCTGTGGAATAATATGCCAACTTGGATCAATTTCCTACGGTTAAGGTCATGGTTTGTCTGCCTTAAATAAAAGCACACTAGGACATGTACTTAATTGATTGTGTAATAATGACAATTAAAACCTAAATCTAAGACCATTTTTATGCAACATAGTATAGTCATTTTCATAAAGGAAATGATATATACTGAAAGCCATGCCTATTGAAATAAAGATTTATCATATCTGGAAATGATCATAGTTGGAACAAATATGAGCTCCAAGGTCAAACTAATTACACTCTAGCCTCTGCTCATCTCCTTCCCAAGCTTTTCAAAATGTATGTAGATGACACTAATGTCATTTGGTCCCATGGCCTAGAGGGGCTAGATCGTTTCTTTAATCACCTCAATGGTCAGTCCTCTGCCATCAAGTTCACCATGGAAAAAGAGGTCAATGGTTTCCTCCCTTTCCTAGATATTCTTATTTCTAGGAATAAGGACGGCTCTCTCTCCCACTCGGTAGTCCATAAGAAAACACATACTGAGCAGTACCTTCATACCGATTCCCATCATTTCCCGGCTCAGAAGATGGGTGTTGTTAACACCCTCGCTACTCGTGCCCTTACGATTTCGGATAATGAGAGCTTGGATAAGGAGAGATCCCATCTCCTTGATGTCTTTGTGGAGAATGGATATAGTAGGTGCCTTGCTCGGAAGGCTTTCCTTAGAGCCTCGAGATATGCGTTAATTAAGAAAGAACCTAAGGAGCGCAGACCAGGTGTCCATCTTCCCTATGTCCAAGGAACCATGGACAAGATTGCTCAGATCCTTAGGAGGTTTGATATTCCCTCAACCTTCAATCCCCTCAGCACCATTCGTAATTCGCTCAGATGGGTAAAAGAACCCGTTAACCCTAAGGACATGAAGGGTATTTATTTGATCCCTTGTTCTTGTGGGACTCCCTATATCGAGGAAACAGGGCACTCCATCCATCAGAGAATTAGCGAACATGCAGCTGACCTGAGACATGGGAAAACCAAGTCTTCAGCATTAGCAGATCATGTGGATAAGACCAATCATCAGGTCTGCATAGAGGAGGCCAAGGGCGTTGCCAAAGTTGCTCAGTTCCATCATCGTAAATTCAGGGAAGCTATTGAAATTGAAAGAATGCCTTTAATCTCAATAGAGATGAGAGCTGGAAGATCAGTAGATGTTGGATCCCTGCCCTTTCATCTTAGTGTTTCTTCCCCTCCCCCCACCTCCTTTCTTCCTTTTCCTACATGATATTTGGGTCCTTCTCCTTCTTTTTGATTCTAGGTCGGTCTTCCCGTTTGGTTTTCTATTTTTATTTTCCTAATTGATATTATTAAGTATAATCTTAGCAAAGGTCGTGGAGGCGGCGTAGTGGTAAAGTCGGCCTTGTCACGACGGACCGGTCTTGTGTTCGATCTCGAGCAAGGTCGTAGCTCGTCGTGCGAGTAGTTAGTCTAAACCGGGCCAAGCCCACTACCTTTTGAGGTCATTCGAAATAAACCATCACAATATCTTGGAAGGTTTGGCTCTCGATACATGCACCCCGACTGCAAATCGGGTCCGTTCTCATGTTGCATTTCTCAACTTTCTCCCAAAGTTGCTTAGCTAGTGGACATGTTTCCATTAAATGACTGATGGTTTTAGAGTTGAGATTACAATTTGGGCATCTTGATGGCCCAATCAATCCCCATTTTATAAAATTGTCCCATGTGAGAATGCGTCTTTTACTTAGAAGCCATAAGAAAGTTGAGATCTTGGGCCATAGCCCTGGTAGCCAAACTTGTCCCCATATTTGATTTTTGTCTGCTTGGAGGTCTGAATAGCGCAATTGATGGGCTTCTTTAGTGGTAAATGTCCCTTTGGGTGTGTGACCCCATTTGAGTTTGTCCTGCTGCTTGGAGTAACGAATTCTTCGGTATGTGAGTTCTTGATCAATATCAGAATACATTTCTCCCTGCCAATCCATCTGCCAGAGGCTAGCTGGTTTCCATGTTTGGAAGCCATGATGCATGGATTTTTTCCAGAATTGGTGAACATGGGTGAGGTTTGCTTGCTGCATATGAGTTTGCCAAAGAGGCTTTTGAAATAAATTTGTGAGTTTAGGGAGTTACTACCACGAATCCTCCCAAAACCTTTTTGTCGTGCCTAAGTGAATTTCCCAAAAGCTGTGTTCTTGAATGAAGTTGTTGTGAATCTGTGCAGTGTTACAGATGGTTGATCCTTGGGTTGTGGAGTTGATTCTTATGAGATCGCTCCATTGACTTCCCTAGGCATATTTTGCTTGCCATAATCTAGCCCATGGTGAATGAGGTTTGGAGATCCAGTTCCACCACATTTGTGCTCCCATTGTATTTTTGCTTTGAAGTGGATCCCGTAATCCTAGTCCTCCTTCTGATTTGATTTTTCAAACTTCTTTCCAATTAACAAGAGCCCATTTTTTATTCAGGCCAGTGGAGCCCCATAGGAAGTTGCGCTGAAGGTTGCATATGGCTTTAAGGACCCATTTTGGAGCTGCCATGATGGAAAAAAGATACAATGGCATTGCTTGTAAGATCGATTTGATTAAGACGAGTCTGCCTGCCATATTTAGAGCACAGAAAGTCCAAGATGAAAGCTTTGATTCTAATTTATCAAGGAGAGACCTCCAAGAAGCATGTTTGATGACCGAATCAGAGAGGGGAGCCCCAAGGTATTTGGACGGCAAATGGGATATGGTGAACCCCAAAATTCTGGCAATATTCCTTTGCGTAGTGGGGGGGGTATTGAAGAAGAAGAGCTGAGATTTCGAGGCATTAATGGTAGTGCCAGTGGCATCAGAGAAGAGGGAAAGTAAATATTTGAATACATAGGCTTATCTCAAGGAAGGATGACCGAATAACACAGTGTCATCAACGAACTACTGATGGGACTGAGGATTGAGGCCATGGATGGAGATACCTTTAAGAGATTGGGAGGAAACAACTGATTTGAGAAGCCTGCTGAGTCCTTCTGCCATTAAAACAAAGAGAAAAGGTGAAAGTGGATCCCCCTACCTGATGCCACGAGAGGGACGAAAAGGAGATGAGGGAGAACCATTCAGAAAGACAAAGAAGCTGGGAGAGGTGATAAGGTTCATGATCCATCTGGTCCAAGTTGCACTAAAGCCAAAAGCTAAAAGCATTTTGTGAATGAAATTCCAACTGAGCTTATCGAAAGCTTTAGAAAGGTCTAGTTTTAGAATCATACCTGGTTTTTTGAGAATCTTCAATGAGTGAATTACCTCATTTGATAGAATTATTCCATCCATGATTTGTCGACCTTCTACATATCCCGTCTGTTCTGGAGAGATGAGTAGGGGAAGGAGTGGTTTGAGCCTGTTCGCATTGACCTTTGAGATAAGCTTGTAGATCGCATTGCATAATGCTATTGGTCTATATTTTTCTGGCCTGTTTGGTTCTTCTCCTTTGGGAACCAATGCTATGAAGGTGGTATTAAGGGCCGAGAGGATCCAGTGCATAATTCTGGATTCCTCTACTAGTTCCCAAACCTCAACTTTGATGAGCTCCCAAAGTTCATGAAAGAAATTGGTTGTAAAGCCATCAGGCCTAGCAGCCTTTCCATCTTTAAGCTAGGCCATGGCTTCTTCAACTTCCTTTAGTGACGTGGGCTGAAGCAGTTTATTATTGTGATCCTCCATTATGATTCGAGGAATCTGCTGCGTGATGGCTCTGATTGCTTCATCCCTGTTATCTGTGGGTTCCTTGAGAATATCCTTAAAATATCCTATGAATTACTTCACCATGTCTTCATGTGCTTTGATTCTTTCACCTTGTTGATTGTTGATGAATGTAATGTTATTGTGCATTCGCCTTTGGATTGTGGTTTTATGGAAGAATTTTGTATTTTTCTCCCCCTCTTTTAGCCAACTGATTCGGGACTTTTGCCGCCAGAGAATTTCCTCTTGTTTTCGACGCTCTTCAATTTGATTCCAGAGTATCTGCTCCTGTTGTGCTTTTTCATCTGTTCTGCCTTCTAGAATGAAATTTTGTTGAAGTACTTTCATTTGCTACTCCAGTTTTTGGCGATTTTCCTGTATATGACCAAAATGTGTGCGATTCCTAACTTTGAGAACTTGTTTCAAGTTTTTCAACTTTTGTTGGAATTGATACATCTTGGCTCCCTCTGGCGGAATATAAGATGTCCATGCCTCATTGGCCACTCCCTTAAAATTGGTATTTGTGAGCCAGAAGGCTTCGAATCGAAAAGGTCTATTTCAACAGTTACCTGGCCTGGACCATTGTAGCAAAATTGGCCAGTGATCTAATCCTCCTTGGGAAATAATTGAAGCATTGAAGTCCCCTCCCAAGTGGATTGCATTGTCCGAGATGAAGAATCTATCGAGCCTGGAGGCAATATGGTGAATACCTCGACACTTGTTAGTCCAAGTGAAAATTTCATTGGAGGTTGGAATATCCATGAGTTGATTGGTCTATATGAATTGTCTAAGGCCATTCCTGTCACTGTCGAGCCTGATTCTTCCCCCTTGTTTCTCTTCCATGGATTTTATTATGTTGAAGTCGCCACCGCCGATCCAAAGGGGAAATTGCCTATTTTCATTGAGGATGGAGATCGTTTCCAAAAGATCCAGTTTTTGCTGTATTGTCTGCGAGAAATAAACATTTGTGAGATGCCCATGGATACTGGTGCCTATAAGGTGGAAGGAAGCTTGGATAAGATGAAGGGTGGCATGGAAGTCATATAATGAAATAATCTGCGGGTTCCACAAAATGGCCAGACCACTTGAAGCCCTAGAGGCGTCTACTAAAATAGAGCTGCTACCTGCCCAGATCTTGTTTCAAATTCTTTCAATAGCTGTGTTGCTTCTTTTTGTCTCTTGAAGAAAAACTATGGATGGTTTTTCTTGTTGAATCAGGTTTTTGATCATTCTATGTTTTGAGGGACTGTTGAGTCCTCTCACATTCCAGGAGATGAGCTTCATGTAAACTGAGGTTTAGGTTTATAGAACTTTGTCAACTTAGGGAATCGCCCCGATTCCATAAGTATTTCACCCACTATTATGGTCCTCTGAAGGTCTGTCTTTCTTCCCCTTTTCTTGGTTTCTTTGAGTGCCTTTTTTCCGTCCCAGGGGCTGCCTCCTTGTATGCCAAGACTTTTATTGCACTGCACCTTGGTCAGGACTCCTTCATGTCTGTCTATTTTCCAGGGGGGAATTGAATTGTATTCTTTTTGCTTACATGCCGTTTCAAGTTTGAAGATATCAAGACCATCTAAGCTGACATCCACCTGATCTTCCTCCATGACAATAGGGGAGCTTTGGTTTTCCTCATCTGCTTCTTCATGTAGAGTGAGAGCTAGAGCTGCATCTAGCTCCATGGCCGAGTCTTGCTGTTTATTATCCAACATAGATTTCCCCTAGGAGGAGGTGAAGGGACTAAGATCTGAAACCAATTTTGCATTCTCCAAAGGAGGGTTAGGAGTGAGATAAGAAGAGGCGGGATCTGAGGACTGCATGGGGGCTGAGGGGTTGTGGGAGGATGAAGGCAAAAAGGGTTGCTTTAGGGGGTTAGAGCTGGGTTGGTTTTGCATATCTTGCGAAGCGAGAATAGAAAATCTATTCTGGGAGTCGACTTTGAAGGAATTGTCCGAGACTACCTGGCTTTTCTTGGCATGCCTGCGGCGGTTGGGTATTTTGGTGAAAGCTTCCGAGTCTTTATCAGAGACATCATATGTGGCTTTGGACTGGGAATTTAATGGACACTCTTGGAAGAGGTGGCCATGCTCATGACATTTGTGACAGCGGAAAGGGATGTGCTCATAATCTAAAGGCTGTGCCCATTCAAAGTCATTGTGAAAGAGACTTACCAAATCAGCTAAAGCTTTGGTTAGGTGCATCTGGAGGTAGATCTTGGCATATGAGGTGTATTTGTGGGTTTTTGTTTCAGCCGCAACTTTGATGAAGGTCCCAAGTTTGTTGCCAATATCTGCCAGCATTTCTTCTTTCCAGTATTCCACTGGGAGGGAATACATTCTTATCCAGACAGGAGCCCAGCTGAAATCTTCTTTATCAAGGTTAAATCTTGGTTTCCATTCTATGAAATAGAGGCCTGAAGAGTTAAAGAAGTATGGGCCGCCTTTGAATATCCACGCTTTGTCCTCCACATAATGAAAGATGGTTGTGAATAAGCCTTTCGATCCAAGCTGCAGGGTAACTTGTCCTTTGGGTTTCCATTTTGAGGCTATCCATCCTTGTGAGGCCATTTTAGTAGGCGAGAATCCCAGAAACTTTCCTATTAGCGCATGATCCTGCATGTATTGGATCTCACCGTTGATGTGGTGGCTTGGTAGATCGACCTTGATACTCTCTGCAGCCTTAAGGATACAGGTGGCCGAGGCCGCCTTTGGCTGTGACGACGAAGCGTTGTTGTGCGCCTATTTTTCTGTGTTTACCTCTTCAGTCTGGGCTGTGGGTACCTCTTCTTCATTCGTCCTTTGTCCTTCCTGCACATCTTCAGGGACTGCACCAGAGGGGTTCAGAGGCTTCGCATGATGTTCCTTGTCAGAGATTGGAGTATCCAATGGAGGGGAGGCGGAGCTCTCCCCTCCTGCATTCTTTGCCATTGTAGCCTTCTAGCAAGAGTCCGGCGTCGACGAGAGCGTAAGTCGTCAGAGGGGGCTAGTGATTAGGGTTCTGAATGGAGGATGTAATCGAAAATATCAGGAACTGGACCAAGAACCTGTTCAAAAGCCAGCTTCTCAAATCTCTGTGGAGTCTTATACCAGGCTTTTTGTATTGGATTCTCTGGAAGGAGAGAAACTACAAAATCTTTAACAATACATACCGGTCAATAGACGATCTGTGGCTCGTCTTCAAAACAAACATATAGGAAACCTTAGCCATAAGAACCTGGTATGATACAGACATGCCAGAATATCAGCAGGAGCGTAATATATTGAAAGAATGGAATCTAGACCTTTCCGCCTTAGACAAGGTCATCACCCGTCCCCCAATCAGCTCCACCTCCCCATCATCCTAGTCCCCACCAGAAACCAACTCATACAAGCTGAACTTCGACGAGGCGGCCAAGGTAATCCGGGACCTGCTGGATTTGGGGGAATCTTCAGAAGCCACACGGGAGCATTCTTGCACATATACTATGGATCACTAGGCAAAGACACTAACAATGCAGCAGAACTAGAAGGACTCTGGGAACGGATCTGTCTAGCAGAACAACAACACTTCTTCCCTCTTGAGGTCGAAAAAGATTCTTTCATTCTTATAGCCGCGGCTAAAAGAATACAAGCTGGGGCTACTACAGTCAAGATCACAACAAGTTGGAGACTGCTCAGTAGATTGGAATCCCTCGAGGAAAAGCTAAAAAAATCCCCAAAGCATAACCTTCCAGAATGTAAAAAGAACAGCAAACCAGGTAGCAGATAGAATGGCTAACCAAGGCGTATCTCAGCTATTACCATACTTCTCAGGCTCACTGGACATGGTAGATGATGACCAACTCAAAAAGGACTGCATCTCTTTGGTGCAAAAAGATTTCTCCCTCCCAAATGCGGGTGTCTTACATGCATAGTAGACCAGAGGCTCATCACATGGGCATGTGTTAGCCCGAACGAGCCACGCAGTACCCTGCAGACTATTTCATAAGGGCGCCTGCAGTTGATCCTCTGCGAGTGTTATTACCTGTCCTTTCCACCTTTATTGTCCTCCTGCAAATCTGTGAGATTGTGCTTCAAATGCCGGGAACCTCTGTCACATTCCCGCATTCTTTCGAAGCGTATGGGCACTCGGTGGCAGCGTTGGAACATCCTCTGGTTCTGTGGGGGATTGCGCAGGGACATTCCTGCACTTTGGTAAACTTGGCAATGCTGTGCGAGCGTCTGAGAATGAGCAGTCGTCGAGGAAGCTCAAGGGGTCAAGCTTCAGCTCAGAGGACCGCAATTTCTCCCTCTTCCTCAGTTGAGGTAACTTCTGACCATCACCGCTTCCATGGTAGAGCAGCAGGCCGTGGCAGAGCACATGCGTGTGGAGAAATCCTGGAATACGGACACACAGCGCATCCCACAGTCAGGCATAGAATTCCCTGCACTCTGGCAAATTCCACATTAATCGTTTCGGTTTCTGTTGAGCATTGCGGTAATTCTAGAGGTCAAGTGGAAGCAACGTAGGGAAATGCTCCTCCAGCTCAAGGGATTGCACCCACAATTGATATGCAGGTGCCTACTATTGATCTGCAATGCCCTATCAGGGAAAGCTTTTCCCCAGCCACTCATGCTGCCCTTGCGAGCCCCAGTGAACCGGCTCAGAGGATCGAGCTCTCCGACTTGGATGACCCCCAAAAATTCAGGGGCAAGGGGGAGGAAGAGCCGTATACCACCGATGATGAATAATTCAACCAACAGTTCACTCTCAGCTGCCGGGAAGGGAAAGATTTTCTCTGTTTTCGCTCCTCGTTATCTATATGTGTTCAGTTTCAGTCTAGATTTCAAAATCTATGTGTTGGCAATCCATATGTTATATGTGTTGGCTATAAGCAATGTCATGAGTCGTAATGTTAGTCTGTCATAGCATCCAATTTTTGTACCTGTTCAATTTTGGAGATGTCTAAACTTGGGCAAACTGTCAATCTCTCGGCAGGAGTTATAGGGCCACGACCCTATTGTAATACTGATGTAATTTTTGACTTTTTGTAATATAATAGAATAGCCTGATTCAGA